>PVLD010021862.1:0-30518 GCA_004027595.1 Dinomys branickii
CGGAAGTCCTAATTTCTGTCTTCATATTGCTATATTTCATTGTTTGGGTGGTAACCCTCTGGGAGGTTCTCTCTCTGCTGCCTACCCAGTCGCCATCTTCCCGGAAGTCTCCTGAGTGCTTTTTCTCCCACAGCACACAAGATTTCTTTCTTTGCTTTATCTTTCAACATTTTGATTATGGTGTATTTAGGTGTAGGTCTCCTGAAGGTTATCTTCTTGGAATTTATTAAGCAATATATATATCTTAATTAATGGCTCTAATCAAATTTGAAAACTTTTAAACCATTACATAATCAGATCCTTTTCTGTCTCTTTTTCCCTTCTTCTGAGACTTCCATTACTTATATGTCAGTGTGCTTGATGATATCCCTTGGTTATCTGAGGTTCTGTTTCTTTTTCTTTTCTTTTGCCTTTTTCCTTTAGCCTAAACAACGTTTACTGAATGATCTTCAAGTTCTTCTGCCAACTTGAATCTGCTGTTGATCCTATCTAGTGATTTTTTTGTTCTAGCCATTTTCTTCTCCAGATTTGATTAATATGGTGTATTATTGTAATTGGACATTGGGTGTTAAGCCAACTTTGCACTCCTCAGATAAATTTCCTTTAGTTAGGCCTTTTCTACATTTGAGCCTAGCCAAAAGGCAGAGAAGTGATAGCTATACATTTTCTAATTTCTATATCCTAGACATAGAAAAGCACAAATGGGTGAAGACATATGCACAAAAATGCTTATTATGGTAGAACTTATAGCAATGAAAAAGATGATGTGACAGAAAGGATATGACTAAATAAACTGCACTATGGAAAGAAGTAGATTTATAAAAATTGATGTAAAAAGAGGTCCAAGGTAGTTTAAATTAAAAAGTTTTTGCATAATATATATTGCATGAGCTCCATCCAGAGGTCCTGGGTGGACTAGAGAGATCACCAGTGACACAGTAGGGCCCTGGCTGGGCACACAAGATGGACAAGTGGGAACAGTGGCTTGGAAGAGCCTGAAGCAGCAGTAACAATAGGAGCCGACAGCTGGTAAGTTAGGTAGGCCAGCACAGTGCTTGGCCACAAAGACATGTGGAACAGAAGCCACCATTGTTTTCCTTCCCTAGAGGGATGGAGAGAACTCTAGCCACAGAAGACTAAGCCCATCCTCCAAATCCAAAGGCCAAGATCAGACTCATACCCAGCACAAATCCGCCTGCAAACTTGGCTACAGTACACATTTCTGGGGTCTGACTTGGATCTACCACAGGACTGTAGACACTAGAGGAATTTTACTACTTATACCTTTCTCTGGCTGGTTTTCTTCTTTGCATTGGGCTATGTTGGTAACTTGTGTTTGTTTTTCTTTTTTGGGTTTTGTTTTGTTTCTCCCAGTTCTATTTTGTCTCGTTTTGCTTTTCTTTCTCTACGTTTGTTTGTTTGTTCATTTTTTCTGTGTGTGGTTATTTTTTTCTTCTTTTCTCTCTCTTTCGTGACTTAGATCTCTAACCTTTCTTCTGGTTTGCTTCTATTCATCCTCTTCTTCCATCTTGTCAACTACCTCACTTGATTTTGTGCTACTTTCATGCAAGTAAACATTGTCTCTTCTCCTTAAAATTCACAACAATACATCTAGGTTTTCTCTTCCCACACTAATCTCTTGTGTCCTACAGTTACCCAAAACTTGGATGATCATCCTTTGCCCTCTGGCTCCTAATATATTTAACCTCATTCATCTCTCCATTCTACCCCTTGTGTCTCTTAATTCCTCCCCAAAACAGGATAAAATCGTTCTAATAAGTGGAAAATCATTGCATACACATTCCTGGTACACACAAGATTATATCATATAACCACAGAATTTTCTCCTATGGTTAAAGGTATCAAGTTAATAGTTACCATAGTTTGTCAGTAGCCATGTTGTGCTTGAGTCTATTGGATTGCTAATTGTAGTACTTTACTTGGGATGTCATACCTGTTATAATCGATTTTTTCCCCTGTATGACAGCACTGCAATTGTAAGGTATCATAACTATCATCATAGTCCAGTACCAGAGAACTAGGTGTTGAGACAAATAGACACCAACTTCACATTCTTAATATATTGGGAAGGTAGGTTCTTGGAGTAAGCACAAAAACCAAGAACCACCTATATCTTAGAATACATCCTGAGGAACAGACATCTCCTAGGGGAAACCTAAACACCAAGTAAAAAGCTTATATAATATAAGAAATCCATAAGCATTAACATAGAAAACAAAACAAAAAATAGAAAATAAAAAAATGACAAGATGAAGAAGCAAAATGCAATACCAAACTCCCAGCCCACACTGGACAAGTCCATTGCGCAAAGAGATAGAGGAAATAAAAAACCAGCAACCGGAACTCTCTGAACTGATAGCAGCAGAAGTTACAAAACAAATAGAAGAGGCTATAGAAAAAATAATCTCTAAGATATAAAAAGAAATGATGATCAAAATGAAAGACATTAAAGTGGATACAGATAAAAAATTGAGGAGCTTAGGAAAACCATGGAGACCACAAATGCTCAACATAGAAAAGAAAGGGAATCAATGAAACAGATCCAAACAGAAATCCAATAGATTAAAAATTCTATTGTAAATGTATGCAACAGATTTAATGAAGAAAAAGATAGAATATCAGACCTCAAAGAGGATTACAATTAGTGACCAGGTGCCTACCTGGGAAGCACAAGGTCCTGAATTTGATCCCCAGTACTGCAAAAACAAAAACAAAAACAAAACAGTGGTACAATTAGTAACCAGGAAAAGAAAGATATCTTAAAGATAACAAGAGACCATGAAAATTCAAGCCTACAGCTACAAGATCATGCAAAGAACAGCATAAGATTGATTGGGGTTAGTGAAAAAGCTGGAGACAGCGCAAAATCCATTAAAAACCTCTTCACAGAAATAAGGGCAGAAAACTTCCAAAATGTGTGTGGATAAAGAATTTGTCATACAAATATAGAACCCCAAAATCCCAACACTGAAACAAAGCTACACCAAGGCATATAATAAGCTTCTAGAAATTCAGCACAAGAAAAAAATATTAAAAGTAGCTAGAAAAAATAAACAAACCACCTCTAATGGAAAGCCCATCAGAATCACAGCAGACTTCTCAACACAAATCCTCAAATCAAGGAGATCTTGAAGTGAGATATTTCAAGCTCTAAAAGAAAACAATCTGCAACACAGACTGATGTACCCTGCAAAACTATCCTTTAAAATCAATGGAGAAATAAGATATTTCCATGACAAAAAACAACTGAAGAAATTAATCACTAAACCAGCTCTTCAGAATGTTCTGAAGGATATATTAGAAAGAAAAAATGAAGACCACAAATACAAGAACACTAATAGAAAGAAGCCACCAGGCAGGGCAAGCAATTAAACAGAGGACAAATATAGGGAACCAACAATAGAAAAATAACATGGAAAAGATAAGCCAGTACATATCTGCTATAACTATCAGTGTAAGTGATCCCAATTCATCAATCAAAGGAAATAGACTAGAAGAATGGATTAAGAAACAAGAAGCAACAATAAATTGCATTCAAGAAACACATTTAACCCAAAGATTCATAGATTAAATGTCAAAGGATGGAAAACAACACTCCATGCCACAGGAACCTAGAAAAAAGCTGGTGTAGCTATTCTACTTGCAGACAATGTAAATATTAAGCCAAAATTGATTAAAAGAGACAAAGAAGATCAGTAACATACTTGTTGAGGGAAAACTCCAAGAGGAGGAGATAACAATCATAACTGTGTATGCACCAAATATTGGTGTGACCAACTCCATAAAACATATGGGCAGTATTGATAACTGCACTGCTGATGTCTGGTGGTTTATTGAAAGGAATAGTTAATGCTTAATTTTTAGATATATTTTGACCAATTTTGCATGCTTATAACTGATAATCTGAGCAACTGATGTGGAGACAACAATATGCAATATAACAACCATTGGTGAATTCCTACCAAACGATCTAGTAAAACTCTGTAAGGTCTCCAATGGTTTTTAAATTATTTTCTTATTCTCTTTAATGGTTTGATCAATCTTCCATTCTTACATCTGATAATCTGAGCAACTTAGTTGAAGATAACAATATATAACAACCACTGTTAATACCTATCATTTGGTTTGAAACCTTGTATCATTTTTAATGTCCTTGCTTTGTTTTGTTTGTATTTTGCTATTGTTCTCTTTTTATTATTCTTTTAAAAACAAAATAAAAAAAGAAAATAGAAACTGTTGGGGGAAAGGGGAAAGGAAAGAAGGGAAAAGGAAAAAATATAGATAAAATAGTGAACATAACTATACTGCTAGTTTCTCTTAGTTCATTGAAAAGAAAGATTTGTGCTAACATTGTACAATATCTAGTGCTTATAATTTGTACTCTGAGTAACAACTCAGAAGATAATACACAATGTATTAATTATTGTTACTCTCCTATTATCTTGTTTTGAAATTGTTTTATTTTTTTCCATCTTAAAATAAAAAAATATATATTTCATGATAGCAATTTCAGAAAACAAACAATAATTTAAAATTCAGAGTACTTTTGTTCCTATATGTACACTACATGGAGAAAGGTCAGGATATCTACACACAGAAGGAATGGTTATGCTTGGAAATGTTGCCATAGCCAGGTCTTACACCTTACCTAGGTCTCGCTGAGGGCTTCTGTAGACCCATTCTTTTGAGGAAAGATATTTTTCTGGTGGAGGATATAATTTTCTTCTCTCCCTTGATCATTTCTACTGCAATACCTAAGAAAAAAGTCATAAAGTTTATAATATCATGTTATAAGGAAACATTGCAAAGGATCAGAAGGGGAAACATAGCAAAGACATTTATCAGACATTAAATGCATGTGGAGAAACCACTGTCCTCACCACGGTTGCCATCTCAGGCCATTCATGTGAGCACAAACCTAGGATGATTCACATCCCTGACACTGAGCTCAGTCTAGCTACACTTGCTAACTATGTTGGGCATCAGCCTAGAGACCACCTTCCCCAGTGAGATAGCAAAGACCAGGTCCACTGTACTTTCCTCATTACATTTGTGAACACCAAATGTCATCTCTCCCGTAACCGGCCAGTTTTACTGAACTACATGCCACATACATTCTGTCTTCCCTAAAACCCCAGATGTTCCATCTGAACCCCTTCCATTTGCCTTCTGAAACTCATTTTGTAAACCTCAAACTTACGGAATGTTGACCATTCATCTTTTAGCATTCCTACCACCTTCTTGCTTTAACTAAGATCTTTTTCTTTCCAAGGACACTACTTCCACTAAAATGCTATTCCAGTATACTATACATAATGCAGAGTGGGTGTCTGGTTCCCTAGTGCTATTTAGAAACAATTATTACAAGAAGTATATTAAAACATCATTTTAAAATTATAATAGGTTCCACTGGCTTTCAGTTTTATAAGAATTCTTTGTAGTTTATTTTGTAGAAGAAAACAGGGATTACAAATTTGTCAAGGGGAAGGATCTCACAGCCAGAAGTGACGGTATGATCGTGTCATGCAGTTAATGCTTTGAGGTGTTTATTAAATATAATGTGCACATGCAGGAAGTTTGGTGTAGTAGTACTTTCAAAGATAGCATGTAAAAAAGATTGAAAGCAATATGAATACATACTGGAAAACATAAATGCAGTTTGAATAGAAGAAAAATGGAATTCATAGTATGAAAGAATAAATATTAAGAGAACAAAAATCACAAGCCTCTCCAAAATGAAACACCCCCAAGACTTAGAAATGCTATATAAAAATAACAGCTAAAGTGATAAATAAACTTAGAAGAAGTTAAAACAAAACAAAATTAAAACACAGAGATTAATGCAAAAGAGAATGCTACAGCTAGAAAAGTGACACCATAGCTCCTCTACAGGGATTTGTAGTGTGGAAGCCACAGTGAAATACCAAACAAAGCCACAGAGCTTTTTAAAAAGGCCAAGACTTTCGGCACTACTTCCACTCTTAAGGTACCGAGCAGTTATATAAATTTCTAAAATTTCTACTGAGAAATTTGACAAAACTTTTTGCAGATTTTTCAGAAGAAACTAAGAATCTCACGAAAAGTTTTACAAAACTCTGCAATACCAATAGTATTTCATCGTTCACATTCCACTCCCCACTGCACATCAGTGATGGCCTTGATGGCAGCAGAGTACACTCTGGATGCAGGCTGCTGACACCGGAAGGAGCAGTGCAGATCTTATGGTCAAAGAAGTGTGTTTACTTTGATCTCAAGTTGTCCGCTACTTCCTGGAAGAACTGGTGGAAAGATTTGCCTTTATCTTGGCCTGTGTGAAATGTGTGCAGGATGGGGAGGATTCCCAAGTGACATCTGCTGAAAGCATTTAGAAGCACAAATATTGGGCTGCAGATATTTGGATCTATGGATAACAGTTGGGACAGCAATTAGATAGACCAAAATGTTGGGAAAAGATGAGGATGGAAGAGAAGATGTCTTTGGTAATACAGGTTTTTAGCCCCTACATATAACTGAGAATCCTGTAATTACCTCAGTCAGGGAGGCTTCTGCAGGAAAATAGAAAGTTCAAGCCCAGTATGGGCAAGTTAGTGAATTAGTGAAGCCCCGTCTTAAAGTTAAAAAAAAGAAAAAAAGGGCTGAAGATGTAGCTCAGTGTGATGGCTCTGGTTTCTCTCTTTTGTACCATCAGAAAAAAAAAATACCCATGCACATGTCTGGAACTGGATGTATGTCCAGAAGGGTGTTGGAAAACCCAAAACTTTCCTCTGAGTGAATTTTAGATTCCAAATAAGTGAGAAGTAGAGGGTAAGATAGTTTCCAGTGGTTTGGCTCAGTGTTGAAAGAGCATCCCAACACAGACACAACATTCTGGTCTACCAAACTACAAAGATCACTAGAGTACTTTTCTTTTTGAGTTTCGATTCCAATAATTTAAGAAACTGTCAAAACATTAATTAACCATGAGTTAAGAGAACATAGATATCAGGGAGCATATATGATGAAAAATACAGGCTTTACAAAAACAGTTGAGAAATTTACTTAAAGTAGCAAACAGTACCACCCACAAAAGCAGCAAACACAAGCCTTGGGGAGAGAGGAAAATCTGATTTCCAGAGATGTCATATTATAATGTTAAAAATGTCTAGTTTTTAACATAACAAAAATTATAAGGCATGTAACCGGCCCCCCCGCCCCCAGTATGGCTCATTCACAGGGGCAGGGGAAGAAATAAGAGCAATTTCCACGAGGAATCCAGTCAGTTGTCTTAAATATGCTCACAGAACTGAAGGAAACCATAGAAAAGAAATAAAGTCCCAAGGATGATAGCTCACCAAATGAGAAAATACAAATAAGGAGAAAAATTATTGAAGGAAAACAAACAGAAATCCTGGAGTACAAAGGACAGTAAGTTTGAACTAAATGAAAACAAAAACATCGCTTACTAGAATATGTAGGATACAGTGAAGGAAGAGGGCAAATCAGTTTCAGGAAGTAGACAAACTTACACTTTTAGGTACTAAAGAAGAATGAATTAATCCAAAGGCAAAAGAAGAAGGAAATAATTTAGAATGGAGGTAAATATAATACATAATAGAAAATCAATACAGAAGACAACATAACAATTTTTAATTTAAAATAATCAACAAAATTAATAGACACCAAGACACTTTCTTTTATCATTTGTATTCAGTACTGTGTTAGAAAGTTCTAGCCAAGCTTATAGGTACAATTCAAGAACAGGAAGAGGAAATAGACCAGCTTAAAAATGAACAAAGGACTTGAATAGAAATGTTTCCAAGATTTGAAATGGTCAGTAAGCATGTGAAAGTTACTCAATATCATTAATCATCAGGGTAATGCAAATCAAACCACACTGAGATACTACTTCATATTCATTTGGATGACTATAATTTTTAAAGGTAAAAAATAGCCAGGTGGGGAATATAGAGAAACTAGAACCCTTGCACATTGCTAGCAGAAATGTAAAATGGTGAAATGCATGGAAAATAGTATGATGGTTCCTGAAATAATTAAACACAGAATTAGCACATGATCTAGCAATTGTATCCTAGATTTACCACCAAGAGAAATAAAACAAGTATTCAGACAAGGATTTGTACATGAATTTTCATAGCAGCACCACTTATGATTGCCAAAACATGCAGAAATCCAAATCTTGATCCACTGATGAACAATAAACAAAATGTGGTATATCTACACAGTGGAATATTATTCAGTCATAAAAGAGATGAACTGATATTGTCAAAATATGCATAAACTTGAAAAGCATCATACTAAATGAAAGAAATCAGATGTAAAAGATCACATATTGCAGGATTCTATCTAGTGAACTATCCAGAAACAGGCAGATGATAAGAGAAGCAGATCTGTGGCTGCCAGGGGCTTTCAGAGTGGGAGAGTGGGGAGGGGTGGCTTCACGGGCACAGGGTTTCCTTTTTGATGATGAAAAATGTTGAGAATTTGAGAGAGGTGTGAGATGTACAACACTGTGTATGCATTAAATGCTACTGAATAGTATACTTGAATTTGGTTAGTTTTAACTTTACCCTATGTGAATTTTGCTTCAATAAAAGAAAAAAATTGTACCAAAATATTCAGATAACAGCTCTCTGTCAAACTCCTATAGGGATATTTTTTCATGGGAATTTACAAGCTGATTCTAATATTTATATAGAAATACAAAAAGTTAAGAAAAGCTATGTTATTCTTAAAAATGCAAATCAAAGAAGAGAAGCTAATTAACCAATTGTCAACACTTGTTATAAATTTATCATAACTAATAGTATTATATCTGTGCAAGCAAATGCAAATGGGCCAACTAAAAGGACCAGAAACAAACCTACACAGATAGGGACACTTGTTTGGTGACAGAAATGGTACCAAAAGTAAGGGGGAAGGAAAGCTAAACATAAAAATCTGGCACATCAAATATTTATGGATTTATACAGCAACTAGATTTCCCATATTCTGTTAATGGGAATATAAATTTGTTCAAACACTTCAGATTTATTGGAAATTGTTTATTAATGTTTAATATATGTGTATCTTATGAAATACAAACTCTCGGTGTACATTTGAGAGAAATGTGCTCTTATGAGCACCAAACAGCATGTGGAAAGATGTTCATAGGAGACTTTTATAGTCATGTACCCTTGTTAAGGGCTTGCCTGCTGTGGGGTGATAGGGCCCAAGCAAGATGGAAAGGAAATTCATAGAAGAAATGAAAATGCTTTGTGTGGGCCGTTAGTACCTGAGCAGGGTGAGGAAGGTGTCCCCACGAAAGGATGGCCAGGTATGGGGAGTCAGAGCCTATGTGACATGAACAGAGTCACCACATGTAGAGGTGGCCTGGCACAGGTTATCAGAGGGATCGGAGCAATCAAGGTTTCCACACAAGACAGCGGCCTGGCTGGAGGCGGTGCAGTTCAAGCAGTGTGAGGACAGCGGCTGGAGGTGCTGGTGTAGGGCACCAGAGCCCAGGTAAAGGTGAAAGGCATCTGTGAGGTGACACAGTGGCAGGGGAGACAGAAGGTGAGTTACTGGGAGAGGGTTAAGCAGATAAGTAGAAAAATGGAGCAGGAGTCAGGCTTTTCATTGCAAAGAAGAAAGCTAGGAACACGGAAAGGGAGAAAACCTGAATGAACCCAGTGGCGCTGGACTGAATTGAAGGTCTTAGTGGAAGGGAGAATTTGCTAGTCACTCTCGGTTGTCCCTAGCCCAGTCCTGATGTCAAATTGACAAGGAAGCAGCCATAGCCTGTGTCCTGATGACCAGGAGCTCAGAGACATCAGGGCTGGGAGTCCAGCACGTCTTGCCTTGTAAGTCCTGCAGAGATATCAGCTAAGCAAGAGCAGACTCTGAGATGGCGAGCAGAGGAGTGATAAGAGATCTCTAGTCTCAGTTTTGGTCCCACACAAGTTGTGGCAGTAGAAGAAGCCTTTCTAGAATAAGTTTTCCAGGAAAAGAAACTAACCTGATTCCTGGAGAAGCTATTTAAAGAAAGGATGAGACATCTTTACAAAGCAAGTGGACAGTTGTGCTGCTATGGTTGCTACCTACAGCCTCCTTTTAGAACCAAAGTACTCATTTTCCTAGCTGCCTGGATGTTGGCTGCTGACCGCCCACGGCTGAGGGTCCCCAGCAATTGCCTTGGCCAGAGGAAATTGCCTGGCTCAAGGTTATATCCTCCCTCAGGGGTTTCCATATCACTTCTGGCTCATTGTGGAAGTATAAAAGGCCAGGTCACTTTATGCAGTGAAGGACAACTCTGCAGGACCATCTTAGATTCAGAGGCTCCTATAGTATCCACCAAGGGCTGGTGTGAATGCCTGAGGGTTGAGCACCTACCTCTGCCCAGTGCTACCTTCCTCACGCCTCCGTAGATATTATCCCAAGAACATCCCCTAACAAAGACCCTCCCACAAATCTCTGATTCCAGAAAACTCAGCAGAAGATGGTTCTGTATTGTTTAAAATCCCTACTAGATAACAAATTAGAAATGAACAATCTTATTCACCATCATCTTTGACAATTTCTAATGGCATCTTATTCTTGTGATATCTGTCTATGGTTTTTTAGGAGGAAAAAAAAGACATAGTTGTTATCTCTTGACCATATCTCCACTGCAAACAAAAATTTGTTTCCTTTTTGGTTAATGTCCCTTGCATCAGACAATTCTCAGGATTTGCCTCACTCAAAGCTATTCTTAAGTTTAAACACTTGCCTAGTTGAGGTGCTTTCTCGCAATATATTTTGTAGTCATCACTGATCTTCTCTACAGCCAACTTTGGTTTCTTAAAACAGAGTTCTTCAAAGGTCATTTTGTTGACATCTGTGAAGTAAGGAGACACAGAGATGAGTCTAGTCATTCACCCCACGTTAAAGATTCATCCACTTCTCGCTAGGCAGGCGCTTATTCCACTGAGTTATATCCCCAGCCCCATCCACTTCTCTTGACGGTACTAACTTAAACATGTTACTTAAACAGGACAAGGGAGTTTTAATGGAATGCTTACAGAAAGAATACAAGATTTCTAAGCCAAATTAGAAGCATGAAATACAGCCTTGCTTCTGCTCCAGAATGTGAGAATTCTGTTTTTCTCTGGGAAGCCTGGCCTGTGGCGATTTTCTGCCTGAAGAATGCCAGTGTACTGAGGTAGGGTGCTGAAAGAGCTACTAATTATTAACACATATACAAGAAGTAACTCATTCAAATTAATTGTGATTCCTTCAAAACAACCATCTCTTGTAAAGAGGAGTTGGAAATGAATTTTAAATATCCCACCGGTACTTCAAAAATTGAATGTACTTAAGGGTAATGCATGGTGAACATGTTAATACCATTCTCATTTTTGGCTTTGACTTTGGGAATTAATTTCAGGTTTGACAGCTCATATGTCAGAATAACATCAATAATTACAAATCATTGTCCTTTACAGATGGATTATTCTTCCTAAAAGTGGCCAAACATCACTTCTAGTAATATGTGGTGAATTGATATTTTTGGTACAAAAATATCTTTTTGCATCCAAAATGTTGTGGGTTGATAAGGCTGAGCCAGCAATAGGAGGGTTAATCATATTCTTGGCAATAGGAGAAGGAAAACAGCACTTTGTTTTTTAGCAAAATGAAAAGACCCATTTGTGCTGAGTTCTGGTGCTTGGAGTACATCTAATTGCACAGAGTTCTCCCGGACTTCTCTGTGCCATCCATTATTTTCAAGACTATTGTTGGTGTCTGGAAGGAATCCTGCAGTGTGGACCCGTAGATGTCAGTTATTCTTATTTAGTATCACTGTTGTTATCGTTATGGTTTTGTTTAAATCTATCAAAGTCTCATGTGTTTTAGAAGGTGACTGGATTGTGGGGGGACCACCCTCATCAGTGGACCCATCCGTGGACTCCCTGGCTCCTCCTCTTTCTCTGACTGCCGTGGGTTGAGCAGCTTCCCTTCACCATACCCCCTGTAGTGCTGTTTCTGCCTTGGAGTCAACCAGCCATGGACTGAACCCTCTGAAATATGAGTCAAAGGAGCCGCTCCTGTTTTCAATGGTGGGTGTTGAGTATTTCTTTCCAGAGATAGGAAAGCTGGCTCACAGAACCATCAGCATCATCTGCAAGGAGAATGGCCAGGAGATTCCAGCTGTGTTAAGAGCAGCAGATTGGTTTTGCCCTGGATCCAGGTTGAAAGTACTCAGTCAATCCCTCCCTTACCGAACAGCCTTGGGGAAGTTTTCAACTTTCTGGAAGTTGAAAGTTTTCAATTTGTCCCACACACAAAAAAGTGAGAGTATTAAAAATGATAGCTCTGCCGGGTGCGGTGGTACACACCTGTAATCCCAGCACTTGGGAGGCTGAGGCAGGAGAATTGTTGAGAATTCAAGACCAGCCTGGGCCACAAAGTGAGCTCAAGGCCAGCCTGAACTGCATAGCGAGACCCTGTCTCAAAAAGACAAAACAAAACAAAACAAAACACCATAGCTCTGATGCTTTGTGAGTTAACAGTACAGCCTGAATTAAGGCAACAGCGTATATGGGAGTCAAGGCCCCAGCTTGGGCAAATGTAAAGGAGGCCTTTTACCAGATCGGACTTGTGCTCCCAGAGAGCAGTGTAGAGGAAGTAATGTGTGTGTGGAGGGAAGAAGGGAGGGAAGGGGAGTCTGTGGAGGATGATTCTCACTTCTGGCCACCCCTGATACTCCATAGCCCCAGAGTTATGCACATCGTCCAGCATGCATGTGGCAAAATTCACCAGCCTGCTCTTTCTCCTCCCTCCCGCACCCCCCTCCGTCCTTCCCTCCTTCCTTCCTTCCTCCTTCCTCCTTCCTTTCCTTCCTTCCTTCCTTCCTTCTTTCCTTCCTTCCTTCCTTCCTTCCTTCCTTCCCTCCCACTTTTTCCTTCTTTCTTCCTCTCTCTTCTACCTTCCATAATTTTTCATCTTTTTTCTTTCTTTTCTTTCTTTCTCATTATGATTCTTGGAAGAAGTTCTGAAATATTAAGGTTTTAGAGGTGGAATCTTTCAGATTAAAAAAAAAACCAGAAAAAGCATCCTCATGTTTAATTTAAATAACTCAAGCTCTCAAGGGCAGTCACCCAAGACGTCTTGTTTTGTACGTGTGTGTGCGCATCAAAGTCTTTAAAAAGGGTTGGATGCTACATTTTTTGATAACCTAACAAAAACCATTAGTTGAGCATCTGTTTGTTGTGTAAAATACTACCTCTAGTCTTCTCAGTGACCCTAAAATCCACAAGCCATTATCTCCTTACTACAAACTGGGAAACAAGTACCAGAGTGATGAAGGAATTTGCTCACAAGAATGGGTTTTCCAAAGTATTTGTTATATCTAATTTAACATTGTTTTTCAAAGTAGAGATCATAACTCACTGCCAAAAGATAAGTGGGGTCATTGGTAACTTTTACAACATAAGATGAAAAGAATACAGAATGTTAGAGCATGTCATCTTGTGTAATAAGGGCCAATATTCCTTTAGCATGTGTGTGCATACATATACACAGGCAAATTTAAGTAATTGTGAGGTCAAATGTATTTAGTGTGGATTGAAACTGAATACTGCAGTTCTCCAACTGCCTTAGCACAAATAATTAAATAGTAATATTTATTTAAATTTAAATAGTAGTGGTTAACATTTATTGGACTCTTACTATTACCAAACATTGGGGTGAAATCTTTCATAGGTGAACTTGGGGTACTTTTAAAAGAAGCCTGTTACCATTCCCACTTCACAGATGAGAAAACCGGGACTTAAACAGAGGTTAAATATATTGCTCAAGCATACACATTTGAGAGTAGAGGTAGGATATAACCCCAGCCCTCTGAGACAAAACAGCCTTATACTCCTAACCTCTTCTCTCCACTCCTGGGTGGGCTGGTTTTATGTTAGGAAAAGAAGGTGGCTGTTAAAAATGTTTCTCAGAAACACCCTTGGACCAGATTCTGGAAGAGATGTGGTGAGTGGAATATCAGATGCACAAAATGAAGTGTTTATTATTAACTGTGCCCAAATTTGAGGGCTCTGGTTTCCTCAGAGCCAAGAGGAGGTGCTGTCTGCACTCAAATCCTGGCTTTGTCACTTGCACTGTGACCCTGGGTAGGTCCTATTGTTTCTGTACCTCAGTTACTAAGTACTTGCCTCATAGGTTAAGGTTTGAAGGTTTGAAGATCAAATGAAGTTATCTCTGTGTTGCACAGTGCTGACGAAGAGTAAATAATTTCTCAATGTTGATTTATATTTTCCTAGTTGCCTTGGTGTAAGAGTCAAAAAATTACAGTGGCTGCTCTTACCTTCCAGGAACACTGGAGATGTCACTTCTACCTTCAGAGATCCACCCTGTTTCAAGTCCTCAGCAGCTATCTTTTCCCACTGGATAGATTCCATTTCATCCATGTTAGCCAAAGCCTGGCTTAACTTCAGAGCTTCCTGAATCCTCTTACAAATAAGAAGGTTGTTTTTTTGGTCTGAAAATTCTCTTTTGTGCCACCGGCTTTTGATGAACCGGGTCTGAGTCTAAGAGTGTGAGGAGAGGCAGTATTTACTACAGGGATTTGACCAGAAATAAGTTTCATAATCACTCAGCCCTCCACATCTCCCTTTCATGCAGATTTAGCCTGGTTTTCTCAATTGTTAAGTGACATTGCTCCTTGGCAAACTTTACCCTCTGCCCCACTTTTCTAAGCAAACCCATTTTTTCTAAGGCTGGATTTCTACAAAGTCAATTTATGCATTGAGTCTCTTTCCTTAAGAGATCTATGTTTAGAACACCAGGGACCAAGCTAATCTCTAGTTTCCTCCAGGAAAAAAGTCATTATTTCATTTATATCAGCGAGTATGCCTTCTAAAATAGCAGTACTCTCTCTCTTCTTCCCTAACGTCTCTGACCCCTCTCCAGCCCAAAGTCTCTCCTACTGTAAAAATGAGAAACCAGTAGTCCTCTTCATCCAGGAATTTGTCATACCAGCAGCTGAGCATCTGCAATCCAAACACAGCATAAACATCATACTGTAGGGGCTCAGCCTGCTGCATGTCTCAGCTTGCATCCACTTTGGAGCACAGTAGGCTGAAGATCTGGATTCTCTAAATTGGATATTTAATGGAACCACAAACAACAGCTATGGCCAACCAGTAAGCATTCTTCTATTTTTTTCTGAAGGGGGTCATTCACACACCTATCTCTAAATCTCAAAGAGCACATATATATACAAAAATAACTTAGGAACAATTACATAACTTCTGCATACTACTTGGTTCCTTTCCAAAGTACTGTCTTATTTGATTCTCATAATAGCTCTGAAAATAAAGCAGCACCTTTCCATGTATCATCCAAATCTCCCACTGGAAGACCTTACATATTTGTGAATAACACTTCATTACCAGAGAACAAACAAGAGCTAGTACTTAGCTACATTTATTTATTCATATTCTCATTTTCTTTCGTTTATTTATTTGACAAACATTTTCTGAATACTACTGTGTGCCAGCACTATAGAAATTGTTGGGAATGTAAAGATCAGCATGGTATAAGCTTACTATAACAAAGAGTTCTAGAAGTCTACTGAGGGGTGAGCAACTTTATGACACCTGCTGTGACAGACATAAGAACAAAATTCTCTGGGAACAGAGAAATGGGAACAATTGTTTCTGAGCAAGTGAAGGAAATTCAGGAAGGACCCATACAGGCAAAGGGATCTATGTCACAATGTGAACCTGGCAGGATAAGCAGGAGCTTACCAGAAGGAAGTGGAATAAAATATGTTCCAGGCAGTGGGAAGAGGTCAAGCAAGGGAGAGTATTGAAATGTTCTACTGTTATTATAGTATTTTCTATTTTTCCCTTCAGATTTTCAATGTTTACTTAATATGTTTAGGTGATTTGATTTAGGGAGCATATATATTTATACTATTTTACCTTCCCTTCGAATTGACTTTCTAATTATTATATTAAAATCTTTATTTCTTGATAGTTTGTGACTTAAAATCTATTTTGTCTGAAGTACATAAAGATAGTACCTCTGCTTTTCTAAAAAAAATTACTACTGGCAACTTTGTGACTGAGACCCTGTCTCAAAAAAGGGGAGGGTAGAGGGTATAGCTCAGTGCAATGGTCCTTAGTTTGCTTAATCCCCAGTACCACAAAGGGGGGGGGAGAAGACGTACATGAGGATTTTCAAGGGATGTCTTCCTAAACCTTCTACTTTCAGCCTATGTGTGTCCTTAACTATAAAATCTTGTAGGCAATACATAGTTTCATATTATTATTATTATTATTATTATTATTATTATTTGTACTGGGAATCAAACTCAGGACCTTGTGCTTTCCAGGCAGGCGCTGCTGAGCTATATCCCCAGCCCTCATGTTGTTTCTTAAATCTACTAACCTTTTCTATATCTTTTGATTTAGGAGTTCACAACATTTATAGGTAAATTAATTATTTACATCTGTAGACTTGCGAGTACCATTTTGTTGCTTTCCATCTTTTTTATAGTTCTCTTCTTCCTCTTTTGTTTTTCCTTTGTTATTTGATTTCTTGATGTACTTTTAATTCTTCCTCTTTCCCTTTGTGTTTCTACTGTACGTACTGTGGCTGCCACAAAGCTCACAATGAACATAATATACTAATAAATCTGTTTTAAACTGATGACAACTTAGCCTCACTCACATATAAAATCTCTACCCTTTATTCCCAACACACAGTTTATGTAATTGATATGACGTCTTCTATAATGTGCTTCCATTTGTTTTCTGCCAAGCTTATTATGACACAACAGTTATGGTACGGGCCTTACTTCTTATATTGAGGCTGCTGTCTTGCATTTATTTAATGTTTTGAGACTGTAATAAATCCTTCCCTATTGGCCATTTTTGTGATGGCTAGAAGACGGGACTTTGCTTTTCAATTCATAATGCTTACAAGAAAGTTCTTGAAACTTCCCTCAATAAAACATTCTGGGTTTTTTGATCTGGGGAGACTATAAATAAAAGGAAGTGAAGAAGGTGGCTACTGATCTCTCCTCACCCTGTTCTACTTTGTACTTTGGGCTGATACATGGGAAATGACAGAACTTGTGCCTGAAGAGACTAGCACTTCAATATGTGCAGGTTTATGTGGATCATTATATCGTTATCTTAGAAGTATAGATGGACAGACAGGACTTTTAGTCAGTCTTTACCACATCTGCCAGATACTAATGCATTTCTCTGAGGCGTGGCCTACCTGGCAGATCTCTCTCTGGGCTTTGGGAATCCACGGGTTTGCAAACCCGGAAGGCAGCATCTCCTTCAGGCCCTGAATGATTTGAGATTTGAGAGGTAAGCATGGGCCAATCTTCTCGTTCAAGTAGAGCTCACAGATTCTATCACCCAGCAGGTGACATAAGAGTGCATTCCCATTCTTCCTGTTGTTCATCAGGACACTGAGGAAATGGTGTAGGTCCTGCCAAAGGTCCAAGAGTTGGATCTCCACTTTCAAATTCAGCTTCTTCAGGTAGTTCCGGAAGGGACCCCCTGCACAAGCATCAGCACACAAGGCCCAGTGGGTATACACCAGGGAGAATCTTTGCTTCATGGGCTTCTTGATTATCGTCTGTGAGGACTGATTAATAATGGGGGTGGAAGTTCTCAGGTGGGTGGAGATCTTTGTCTCCAAGAGGCCTTCTATTTGGAGATGGTTCTTAGACTTCTTCTTCATACTAGACTTCTTGACACTGTGACTATTCTTTTCCGGGGACTTCACTATTCTCTTTTTTGTAGAAGCCACTTCAAAGGAAGGCATTTGTATGAACACCTTCTCCCGAGGACTTGCCTCCTCTGAGCTGCTTATATCTGGAATGAAGTCCAATTCCAGAGACCAGGAGGTGTGATCTGTCAGTTGCCCTATCTTCCGCTTGGCCTTCTTGCTTGAGTACCGCTTTTGAGACTGGAGGGAATCCTGGATGCTCATATTCAGAGGGAGCCCTGCTATATGGCTGTAGCAAAAACTGCACAGGCGAGTCTCATATTCTTGCATCAGAGCACGGCATGCATCCTCCATGGCCATCACCATCTTGGCATGGGTGTAAAAGTTGGGCAGCCAATAGCTCTGGAGTTTAAACAAAGCCACTTTCTGCATGTGGCTCAGAGTCTCCCTCCTGCTGGTTGACTGGTTGGGATGCCAGATGGAGAGGTTCAGAAGGGATTCTGGGAAAAACAAGAGAGAAGAGTAAAAATGATACGATGATTGCAATTATGATGAGACAGATTTTTAAACCTCCCCAAATGTCTTTGTGTGTAATTTATTTTGGTAGTTCTTCACGTAGCTATAGGAAGTGGACAGGTAAAACATATGACGACAGTGTTTTAGGGTTTGCGTAGTATACAGTAATCCTTTTCTCTGATCGTCCTCTTTCCCTATAGAAAGAAAGCATTTTATAGGAGTCCTTGAATATTTTTTAGGTTATGGGATATTACTTCAAAGGAAAGCAACAAGTACAAGAAAAGGTGATTTAGAACAAGAGAGACATACACGGGAATAGGATTCTTTGGGGCTACAAATGACCAAGGGATGGAGTTTGGACTGAACAATTTGAAGGAGTGAAAACTTTCAAATAGTAGTCAATCCTTACCAGCCCAGATTTTAAAGTTATCAGTCCTCAATTGTTTATATGAATAAAAAGGAGTGTGTCTAATCCCCAAAGCAGACATTCCGGAACAAATTCAAATATGGGTTTGAAATGCCACCTCGTTTAGCAAACAAGCTTGAATGAATTTAATGTTCTAGAGAAGAGGTCAACAAAATTTTGTGTAAATAAATGTTAGGTGTTGTGAGTCATATCATTTCTGTTTCATAGTTTTCTTTTTTTAATCTTTATGTACTGCATTTGCCCCTTGGACTGTGACTTGTACTATACAATCCTAGTTTTGTAATAAAATGATAAAGCTGTGCAAGTGCAGAGATGTTCAATTATTTTGTCTTGATTCCTCTTTAGCCCTAGCAGCCAATCTTCATTGGCAGGTAATATCTCAGGAGGAGGCAAGCACCAGCCTAAAGATCTGGTCTCTTACAACCTTTCTCTGGTTAAGAACTGGGATTCCAGGGCTTCCCTAATACCTAGTAGATGGAGTGGGCAGCAATCTGAAAAGCAAAGGATTGGAGGTTATCGGATACTACACTGACTTTTTGGTTATATATATTTGCTTCATATATGCTCTATGATCCTTACTGATGTTCACGTTGCAGAGAGTTACCACCCTGGAGCCCTCCTGCAGATGGGTGGCCTTCAGCACAAGAAGGAGGGACAGGTAGTAGTTTCTTACTTCCAGGTCCATCTCGTCGATGCTCAGGATCTTCTCAGCAAGGACCCAGAAATCCACCAATTCCTCACCTGCATATCAGATAGGAAAGGCACAGAGTTGCACCCTTTTCTTGCCGCTTTGGTGGTTGTGTCTGTGTGAAGCTACTCATACCTCCCACCAGTCTGCCCTGTTGTGTCAAACATCACCATTAGTGGTGCCTTTGAGTTAAGACATCATTTCTGGAAGAATTCTACTGTAGGGGAGGATGAGAACTGTGGGATGAGGGACTTGGTGGATAAAGGCCTTTTGTGGCATTTTAAATTGTTGTTGTCGTTTCAATTGTTAGAAAAGTTGTCACTTAGGGGAACATGCAAGACTGAATATAGATTATGAGCTATTTGAGCTTTACTCAGAGAAATGAAGGTGAAGGGAGAAAGTTCATAAACCTTGAGGAGTCCTCAGGGCTCTGCAGCCAAAAGATGCCAAAGGCTACATTCTCTGTTGTACAATTGTTCCAGGGCCAAATTTTTGAATGGCAAACTGAAAAACAGTCTGTCCAACTCTCCTTCACCTGCCCCCTCAAGATCCGGGGCTTCCCCCTTAAAACCTGAGCCTGTCCTCAAAGAAAACACTGTTACTGAACTGTCAAAGGGGCTGCATGGAACCTAGAAACTTGCAAAGGCCCCAAGAACTCCAAGAACCCACCTGCACTGCCCTTGAGGTAGGAACAGAAGCGCCACATCCCTCTGACACCACCAATACATTTCTCAAGTAGCCACTCGTCTGCTTTTTTCCATCTCATCATCTTGGCTGCCAGGAAAAGTCCATGATCAGAGAGGGAATCAGCTCTTTCCCTAGCCTCTCTCAGTCTTGCACACAGCCAGTCCTCCATCTGCCCAGTATAAGTGAGGGAAAAGGCTGGCCAGTGAGATGAGGGGGTCCTGAATATGTGGTGTTTTTGGAGTTAGGCGTTGAGCCATCCAGTGATTATCTGCACCTCAAAAATGCCCCCAACCAAGGCACTTTCCCCTCTGGAGTTCCCACCTGACAATGATTTTGCCCTTAGTGTGCACTTTAATCCGATTTTACCAATATATGTACATATTGATGAGGTAACTGAGAATAGTATATTAGGAGGATCTGTTACATTTCACTCCACCTTAACTTTGCCCTAGGTAGAACATACTTAGTTTCCTTTGGCTAACGAGCCAAAGTTTACCAGTTCAACTCTGGATAGAAAGTTTTATTCATCTCTCAACGAATATTTATTACATGCCTCCTAAGAGCCAAGAACCAGTCTAGGTTCTTGGGATATATCAACAAACAGAATAAAAATTTCTGTCCCTAAGGAGCTTATATTCTTGTGTGATATAAACAGTAAGTAATAAGCACAATAAATAAACACATTATCTAGTAAGATTGATGGTTATAAGCACTACATAAAAAGTAAAGTTGGATAAAGGAAATAGTGTGTTCTGGGGGTACACACTGGATGAACGAGGAGGATATAGTATTAAATAGAATCATTTAGTTTTCATTGAGAAGGTAATATCTGCACTTACATTTCAGGAGGAGAAAGAAGGAGTAACTCAGATATATGGAGGACAAACATTCCAGGTAGAGGAAATGTCTAGTGTGAAGCACTGACTTGTAAAGTGTCCAGCATGTCTGGCCAACTGCAAGGAAATCAACGTGGCTGCAAAGATGGGAATGGGGTGGGAGAGTAGAGGGAGATGAAGGGGATCTAGGTCCAAAACACTGCAGGTTAGTGGAGAGATGTTGTATTTTGTGCTGAGACAGAAGCCACTGGTGGTGTTGGTGTGGTGGTGGTGTGTATGTCTTGCTACTGAATAGCAGTGGTGAAGGTTGGCCCCTTGCGTTGTGCCAACCTTAGAGGAAAAGCTTTCAGTGTTTTACTACTGAACATGAGGCTCACCATGAGTTTTTAAATGTTTTTTTTTTTACATTGTAGTGGTTTTCCTCTATTCCTACTTTGATAAATGCATTCATTAATCATGAAAGTATGCTGTATTTTGTCAAATGCTCTTCCTGCATCTACTGGGATAATCATATGGGCTTTTCCCTTTCTTTTGTTAGTGTGCTGTGTTAAATTGATCAATATTTATATGTCAAACCATTCTTGTACTCCAGGAATAACTTCCATTTAGTCTTATATACAATCTTTTTAGTATGCTGCTAAATTCCCTTTCCTAATATTTTGTGGCAATTTTTTGTGTCAGTATTGATGAAGAATATAAGCTATTGTTTGCTTTTGTTAGAGTGCCTTTGTATGACTTTGATATCACAGTAATTCTGGCTTCACAGAATGTGACTTTTTATTAAAAACTGGATATTTGAATTTAATAGTATGGTAACTCTGGAAATCAGATTCTCCCTCTTACCCAGAATTTTCTGATTATTATTATTTATTTTATTAGTTTTTAAATTGTGTCTACTGCCTCCATGCCAAGGCTCAGCCCGAGGTATAAATTTATGTCTTTTTCAGGTTTTCCCCAGCTTGTGCTTTTCCCTATGTATGAGCAGTCACAGTCTGGGTTTGTCCCTATGTGTGGTTGCTTTTGAGTATGTTAGTACTTAGTCTCTTCCTCTCAAAAGGGAAAATGACCACCTACTTCCTGTCTGAGCCTCTGTCATCAGAATCAACAACCGGAAATTAGAGCCCAGGTCCCTGATATTTGGAGGACAAGGTCCTCTTTGACCACCCTGGCTCCCAACAGCTATGTGCAAGATGTTCCCTGGTCTGGGATCGTGACAGTGGCCTACCAGGGGTGAAGTGAGAGGATAGATAGCAACAATTGTGCAAAAAGCTGAAGTTGAATCAAAACAACTATACCTTACTGTCCAAACCTTCCTAGAAAGTTATAAACCTCAAGAGACTAGAATTGCAAAAACAGTTACATCATAAAGATTTTGCCAATGCAATTGCTACCTATGTATGAAACAAATTCCTGATGTCTTCTATTTGGCCATCTTCCTAGAATTCCCCTTTTTCCCAATTATGTTTTTGTTTTTGTTCTACTTGAAAATGTTTTATGTTTATTGGTACACAGTCACAGTATATCATGATTATGTTCCTCATGATGAATTCTTACATGTACAGAACACACCTTATTTTTTCATTCCCTTGCCCCTCAGTCTCTTTCCTTTTTGCAGATCTGTCTGTTTCCTCTTATCTATCTTTTATTTTTTCTTTATTTATATTTAGGGTTTCTCATATAAGAGAAACCCTGCAATATTTAAGCAATGTGTCTGATATATTTTGCTTAACATTATGGCCTCACAGTGGGGACATTTTCCTACAAGTGACTCAAGTTTATCCTTCTTTTTGACAGAGTAGTACTTCATCGTGTATAAATGCCACATTTTCTTTATCCATTCATCTGCTGGTGGACATATATAGACTGCTTTCAAGATGTAGCTGTTGTGAGTGGTGCTGCTATAAACATGAATATGCCTGTATCACTGTAATACATCTCTAACTCTTTCAGAGATATTCCCGAAAGGAATTAGCTAGGTCCAATGGAATTTTTGCTTTTAGTTTTTTGAGGACTCACCATATTGATTTTCATAGTGGCTGTACTAGCTTACATTCCCATCAACAATATAGAAAAACTCCCCTTTCCCAGAAACCTCACCAGAATTTATTATTTTGTTATTGATTTCTTGGTGGCAGCCATTCTTTCTTGAGTGAGATGGAATATCAGTGTTGTTTTAATTTATATTTCCTCAATGGCCAGAGATATTGAACTTTTTAATATATTTATTGGATATTTGTATTTCTTTTCAGTTGCCCATTCTTTGACTGGGTTTTTTTGGAGGGAGGAGTCCAATTTTTTTTTTTTTTTACTCTTTATATATTCAGGCTATTAGTCCCCTCTCTGAGGAATCCCTGGCCCAATGTTTTCTCCATTCTGCAGGCTCTCTCTTCACTCTGTTAGTTGTTTTCTTTGCTCTGTAGAAGCTTTGAAATTTAATAATATCTAATATCCCAACTATATTTTAAATGCTCTCTCTGGCTGCTGTGAGCAAGAAAATAAGAGGAGACTAATTAAGAGATTTTAGCACCCACAAAAGAAGTGGTAGCTTAGACCAAATGGTAATAATGTTGGTGGCAAAATGTGCTTGGTTCTTAGTATTTATGAAGCAACTTTTACCATGCTTTGTGACTACCATTAATTCTATAATTTCTGGCTTTAGTGAGATAAATGTTGTGCACCACCTGATTACTAGCTATTGCACGGGAACCAATTTTCCATCCTAAGAAAAATTGCTGCAACATGGACTGAGCCACTCATATATCCACAAATGGAACTATTTTCTGTATCTTCCTGTAGTACTGATAAGATCATTATGTAGTACAGTTTTCTATTTTTCTATACACACACACACACACACACACACACACACACACACACACACACATTTACCTCCTTCTGGAGACCTAGCAAAGCCAACAAGTTCCTGACAAAGGATGTAATGGAAACACAAATTTGTTTTACAGAAGAAAGGTAATCGATATTTTTCCAACCAGGTCAGCAATCCTTTGTATTTGGAAATCTAGAGTTAAAAAAAAAGAAAACCACAGAGATAAATTGAACAGAACTGTTAAGAAATGCAACTTAGTAATGGCCAGTAAACAGTCTCATACTTATATTGTCTGGCTGGAAGGAGAAATGGTTGATTAAAAATAGTATCTAAGGAGAGTAGGGATTTCAAATGAGCTCCCAATGAAGCAAATGGACTGGTAGGAAGTAAAAAATCTTAGTCTTTTTTGAAAATTCTTCCTTATTCCTGGGTAAATTTGTTTAAGAAAAGATTAAAGTTTTGCCTAACAGAAGAGAAACAGAAAAGTTTATGGTGTGTGCTGTCAGGTCATAACTTTACGCAACTTACTTGTTTTTAAATACACATTAATTTTAACAAGCTCCCAACCTATATCAGTGGTGCAACCTGAAAAAGACACATACTATTATTTGGAGAATAAGTTGGATCCCAAAGGAACCAAGCCACACGAGAAAGGAGAAAAAAACTAAAAACTTGAAGTTTCAGAGCTACCTTAGGGAAACCAAATATGTACAAAAAATTGGAATAGGGTATCGTTTGTAGCTCTCTAGGACTCAGAGGAAAACAGAATCTTATTGTGATCATGGCACAGAGCGATCACATACCAATGGAAGGACACATGGAAGCCATAAGCAAGTCTAAGGTCTACCAAGGGAAAAAGGGAGAACCGAGCTATGGTTTGTGTCTAGATATCACCCTAAAGCCTTACGCAGTCATAGGTGATGCTTTTCAGAGCTGGTTGGATCATGGATGTATGGTACTGGGATAAAGGGTCTGTAGCATGATATTAGTCCACTGACCAGAATTAGCATAGCTAATTCTTTTAGGTGGGTGGCACCACCCAAAAGTCAGGTAGCCTGCTGGGATAAAAAAGGAAGGGCAGGGTCCTGCTGTTTTGCCACTTGCTACCTTCTGCCCTCCATAAATTATTTCTCCTCTGTAGTGCCTGTCTGCTCCACCACCCTGCCTTGGAGCCAGGTGACTATGGACTGAAACTTCTACAAACTGTGAGCTAAAATAAACCTTTCCTGGTTTAACTTTGGGTGGCTGGCATTTTGTCTCAGTAATGAAAAAGGTAAGACAAACAGCAAAGGGGCAAAAAGGAGAAAAAAGAAAATCAACAAACAAAAGGAAAAGAAACATATAAAAAGAGATTGAAAGAAATCCATGTCTCTGGAAGAGAATGGTAAACCCATCGTCAAAAGTTGCAGAGTGGCATCTTACCTTGACCTATATCTGATAGTACATATCTGATCATAACTATGTGGCCCATCTGCTACCCTTTCCCATCTTACACCCATGGCAGACACTGTAAATCAGATTTCAGACTCTTTCCTGGTAAGATGGGTCTCAAATTTCTTCTCTGCAACGTACCCCAAGTATGTATCTACTATCCAATAATCACAGTAGACATCAGGAATGAATTCCCTATGTGAACTATGACTAGATGTAAAGGAAATAATTCAACAATGTTTTGCTCAAGGTAAAAATGTAAAAAAAAATGCCTACCTAGTTTATGCTGTTGTTCCACTCAACTGCCTTATAGTCTCTTTCCTGTAGTTTCTTTGGTCTTGGTTTTCTTTTCCCTTTCTCAGTTAATGCCTAAAATTTAATTCCCTCTTCCTCCTCCCCAAGCCACCTGCCATTCAAGAATCCTACTCACCAAGTTATAAGGTAGTTCTGGCCACAAGCTCCACTGTGAGTTTTCAACAGTATAGGATGGTGTCTGACCAAAGACCTGCAAAAGAAGACAGCCAAGGAAGAGTTGCTCTTCATGCACTCACCATAGTACAACTGCAGCCAACAGGAAAGGTTCCACTACTCTTCTGTTTCAAGGGACATTCTTAAATTCATTCCTCCAGTGTAACCATTGTGCATGGAAACATTTACTTAATAAAAGTTTATTCCACCAAATCAATTTTCCCTATACAGAAATACTCTGAATAGACTGGATTACAAGATTCATTTGAGGGCTGGGGATATAGCTCAGTGGAATAAGCGCTTGCCTAGCAAGCGCAGGGTCCTGAGTTCGATCCCCTGTACCGCAAAAAAAAAAAAAAAGATTCATTTGAACTTCGGCTCCACTCCGCCTACACCTGGGAGCTACCTTGTGTGCAAAGGACAAAATTATTGATATTATAATGTAGTTACTTTGTGTATTGCTTTATTCACTTTCCCAATGGACTTAAAGAGCTAAAACAAAAGTCTAAAACTTTTTCCTCATAAGAAATTTCTTAGGGTTTGTACAACCTTTGAAAGTAGCAAGGACTGAAAATAATGAGGACTTGGGTACAAATTACATGTGGAGGATTTAAGAGTCTCAAAAATTGAGAGCTAATTTTTCTTTCTTTTAAAAATATGGCTAGCCAGTCCCTCAGACAAAGAACTTATATCTAGAGCATATAAAGAATTGAAAAAAATCAGACCCCCAAATTTAAAGACCTAGTCCAAAAGTGGGCATCTGAGACAAATATGTACTTCTCAGATGAAGAAATAGAGATAGCAAATAAATACATAAAAAATGTTCAACATCATTGATCATTTGAGAAATGCAAATAAAACAACACTGAGATTCTATCTCATTCCAGAATCAATGGCTGTCATCAGGAAACCAAAAAATAACAAATGCTAGAGAGGCTGGGGGAAAAATAAACTTTTCTCCACTGTTGGGGGAGCGTAGGTTGGTGCAACCACTGTGGAAATCAGTGTGGAGATTCCTCAAAAATCTAGGATTAACAAAAAACTAGAGTTAGAGGTCCCATTCAACCCAGCTGGGTATTTTTCCAGAAAAATTAGGAACATTATACTACACCCATGTTTATAGCAGCACAATTTGTAATAGCTAAACCTTGGAAACAACCTAAATTCTCATCAACTGAGGAATGGATAAAAAAGATGTGGTGTTTTTATACAATGGAATACTACTCAGCTATAAAGAAGGATAAACTTGAGACTTTTATAGGTCAATGGATGCAACTTGAGACCATGCTCGTAAATGAAATAAATCAAACTCGCATGTGTAAATATATTGTCTCCTTAGTAAGAGGTTGAAAGAGTAAATAAGATCCAAAATAAAAAAAGATCCAAAATATACAATAGATATTGGGAAATGGGAAAAGACTGTTCAAAAGGAAAGAAAGAGAAACTGGGAAAAAAATGAGTAAAGAAGGAAGGGAAAGGGAAAACTAAAATAGATAGATAGATAGATAGATAGATAGATAGATATAGATATAGGATGGCTATACTACTAATTTCCATTAGTTCATTGAAAAGAAAGGTTTGTGCTGGTATTGTTTGATCAATTTTTCATGCCTATGTCTTGTAATCTGAGCAAAGAGTTTGAAGATAACAATAAGTGTATTAACCATTGATTCCTATTATCTTGTTTTGAAATTTTGTATCATAGTTATAGTTTTTTCTTTTTAAAATACAATAAAATCCTGTTAGCTGGCAGCACTTTACTTTCTCTAACCTGTGTGTATGTAAGATTTGCTTTTCTTGCTATTTAAACCCTAGGCTTTTCCTACCCATCCTTCTCTCCACACTTCCTGCTTAGTTCTCTCCTATCTTCTATTCTTTTAAGATTTGGCTTGTGTCAGCTTCTTCTGACCCTTCCGGGCAGGAGAGACCTGTCCCCCAGTATACTGACCTACTATGACCTCCTAGAAACGTCCATCATGCTATCCATTAAGCATGAGTCTTTTGCGTTATACTGGGAATTCCTCAAGGACAGGGGTGGTAGCCTTGATATGTGCATCCCCATACTGAGCCCAGGCTGGCACAACGTGAATGTCCAGCAGCTGTTTGTGAGGTAATACAGTGGATTTACCTGCTGAAAGTTCACCTTTTAACAGGTGAAATCCCATGGGAAAGTAGTGTATAGAAGTGTATAGAAGCACTTGAGGTAAGCCACAGTTTATAAGGCACCAACGTTTAAACCTAAAAATATGTAGGATCAGCCTAGGCTTGGGTTTAAGTACATAGTGATGTTTGAGATTTGTGTTAGTTTTACAGATTAAGAAAACACATAGATTTTGTCCCAGCTAACAGCTTAATAACTGCTATGTGCTAACACATGGTAAAAAGGAAGGACAACAAAATAAAAAATCCAATCAGGAGGTTCCAATTGTGAAGAACAAAGAATTCCTTAAGAAGAAAAGAATTTTGAACAGAAATTTGAAGGATGATTAAGACTGGTAGGTGGAATTATGGGGAAGGCAATCCAGGTAGAAAACAAAAAACCAGAAGAGCTGTTTGGGGGACAGGTGGCAGAATGGCAGGTGTATCAGTGACATGGAGTTGCATTCACCACTGTACTGGGTGTGAACAGACAGTGTGACAGGAAATAACTGGTGGACAGGCAGCAGCAACTAAGGGAGGTAGGAACTTAGGGTTTAACTATATTAACAATAGGAAGTTCCTGGGAATATCAGAGGTGGTTCTGGTTCATATCTATTTACCCAAATTGATACAGTTTTTTCTTGTTTGAAAAGGAATTTAGTAAAAAACAACAAAAAACAAAAACAAAAAACAGAAAAGGGGCCTGAACCCCAGTGAGAATCATTATTCTGTTGTTAATAAAGCATTTGGATTTAAATCTGAGAATGCTTACCGGAAGAGAAAGAAATGTGTTGAAAAAATCAGCAAAGATTTCATTCTCTAGGAGAATTATAAGATTTGTTGAGCCAATGATCTCTATATGGGGAGAAAAACACAAAACAAAGTAAACAAAAACACCTGTGAGCAGAATTGCATTCGGGTTGAGAAAATACCACTGTGGTTAAACACTCCCAGACACGGGGATCTCACTGCCTCATGGACTGCTTGTTCCGTTTATGAAGAGATGAAATGGTCAGAAAGCTTTATTTCTTCCTATGAACACTCTACACTCTTTGTATTTTTAGGAATTCTTCACTCTGATTTTTCAGACTTCCTGTAAGTTCCCTTATATAAGAGTGCTTCCAATATTTACAAAGATATTGTAACAGAAAATGCCCCCCACCAGCCAAAATAACTCAGTTTCTTAGTTGTCCAGATAATAGTGCCTGTTGCAGTTCCAGTTGATCCTGTCTCCTAAAAATGGCTGGTCACTGTGATGCATAGCTGGTCATGATGATGCATATTACAAAAACCAATCCCCAATTGGCAAGCCGTTCTGCTTCTGTACCTCTTGCTTATCCCATATAAGCCCTAGAATACCAGAGATCAGGGCCTGATATTTGGGGAATGATCCTGATCAGTGTCTGTCAATGTGAAATAAATCTGCCTCTAAGTTCTGAGTGTCATTTCGGTATTTCTGCTTGTCATTGTATCTTGTGTCAGTCAGGAAGACTAACAGTGCTGACTTCTTTGGTCACTGGTCGTGGCCCTCACAGATGGATCAAGGACCTCTCTAGGTCCTGGCTGGAAGGTGCACCCTTGAGATTTCTTGAATCCCCTCAGAGGTCTGGAGGAGGATTCCTAGCTCCCTGCTCAAGCAGTTCATATCAGACCACAAAGGGAGGAAGACTCAGTCTGTCTGTCTGTCTGTCTGTCTGTCTACCTGTCTACCTGATTCTGGTAAGACTCCCATGGGCACCCCAATTAGTCTATCTGTCAGTCCTGCTCAGCTCGAGCAGAGGGATGTCTGATCAACTCTAAGACCACTCTCAAGGGAAGAGGCTGGAATGTCTAACCTCTAAGAGCCTGCTGAATGAATGTATGGGTAGACCAGACAGCATAAGCAATAGGCTGCTCTGTTTGTGCACCAGGACTGGGAGGCACTTGTCACAGTGGCTGGCTGAGCCCTCACCAGCAGTTCCATGGGAAATCGACACACAGCATGTCAAAGGTGTGAACAGAAGCCTCACACCTTCCTTAGCTAAGTCGTGCCTGAGTCTCCGTGAAGGGCACAGCCCGGTGGGCATCTGGATGGTCTCTCTCCGAGGGGCACCCATGCTTTGTCTATTGCACCATCATTCAATGATACACAACACACACACACACACACACACACACACACACACACACACGTAGTCAGAGATGAGGACTAATTAGTCAAAACTCACAGTCCCTGACTGCAGGAAAGAGGGATTTTCTGATATTACAGAGTTAAAAATGAAACCAAACTACTCCAAAAAAAAAGAAAAGAAAGAAAAGAAAAAGGAAAATGAAAAAGAGGCCCATTTTTCCTGAGAATTCCACCTTGGCACCTTCATCGGCCGCTGCAGTTGCTGTCAACATCGATAGCTTCACTCCCTGCTCCCAACCAGTCTACTTCCAGTCAGTGGAACTCCAGCTAGCTGTTGTCTGCATTCAACCACAGAGACTCTCCCTGCACAGCCTTCTGCTTCCTATCCTGGTCAGATGGTGTCATCTAGCACCAACCGGAGATGACTGTCAGCAATCCCTTCTATGTTCCACATTCTTACTGAGGAAAAATTGGACTGCCAGCCCTGACAAATGAGTTCCCATGGCCTTTCCAAAGAAAGATTTCCACAGAAGGCATTCTTCAGGTCCAGGCAGGTGTACCAGCAGGCTGTGAGTGGGAGAAGACTGCGGAATGTATATGGTGGGCAATTGCAGTGGCATTGGCAGCTCAAAAATCTTTTTTTTTTTTTTTTTTAA
>PVLD010021863.1:8430-30615 GCA_004027595.1 Dinomys branickii
TACTGAACTATATCCCCAGCCCGGTTGTACTAATTTGAATTCACCACCATCCACGCAGGAGTGTTCCTTTCTCACCACAGCCTGGCCAGCATTTGCTGTTTTTTGACTTTTTGACAATTTCTATTCTTTCTGGTATAAGATGGAATCTTAGCATTGTTTGAATTTGCATTGTTCTAATGCCCAGCGATTTTGAACATTTTTTTCCTATTGAAAGTTTTATAATTTACATTTTATACTCAATGAGGTTCACGTTTTTTGTCTGTGGGTGTCCAGTTGCTCCAGTGCCATCTGTTGGAAATACAACCTTCCTGCTTTGAACTGCTTTTGCATCTGTCAACAATCAGATGGATAAACTTGTGCAGATCTAGTTCTGGACACTGTCTATGTCTCATGACCAATACTATACTGCTTTGATTACTACATAGTAAGCCTTAATATCATATAGTATGATTTCTCCTGTTTAACTCTTTCAGCTTATGGCAGATTCCAGTTCCAATCCTACATAACTTTTTGAAAAGGCTCTTGTGCTCTCTATGCACATTTTAGAATAAGTTTGTCTATGCCTCCAAAAACTCTGCCAGTGTTTTGACAGGAACTGGGCTAAATCTAAGCCATCTGGGGGAAAACTGACTCTACCTCTGTATCGGGTCTGCCAACCCATGAATTCCTCACAATTCCTCCATTTATTTACAGCTTCTCTGACTGCATCTCTGCACAGAACCGTGGGTCACCCCTGCCCGGCCTGGGTTGGGTGGGTGGGGTTCAGGCGTTAGGTGGGGAGAGGGGTGCTTCAGAGTAGTTTTCCCAAATGCTCAGAATTCCCAGGGCCACTTTTTAACATCTCCTTCTTGGAGGAGTGAGACTACCGTGAGGCCCTCAAATCTGAGTGCTTACAAATTCCCAGGGAACTTCTCTCCGACCTGACCAGGGTGGGTCTCCGGTAATGGGGCTCAGGGTTCGGCCCTCCAAGCCTGTGAGGTGGCTGCACGCACACAGACGCTAGCATCTCCTCTTACCCAGCTGGGGTCCAAGCAGGACACTGGCCAAGCTGATCCAGGGGTGGTGGTGGCTTTCCTGAATCTGTGGCCCTCAACAGTCTGCCCTTATGAAGCCATCTGTGCTCTGCTGCCCTGTCGCTGACCACTCCTGACCGAGGGTTTGATCTTTGCAAGGATTCACAGCCTGGATGTCCTGTGGACATTACTGAAAAGACTAGGCAAGCTTAAGGGATCCCAGGGTTTTCTGACGCCCCAGGGTGCACATGGTCTCCACATAAGCCAGAGGACCCTCACCAGGAAGCAAACTGAGGTCTTTGAAGTTGATGTCAATGTTCAAACATCTGGCCCAGGAAACGGACAGCTACAGCCTCTTCCAGAAATCCACCCTCGAGAGAAGCCACTGGACAGAGACCCACTTGTTTTCAGCCCTATCAAAAGCAAGTCATGCTGTGAACCCAGCACGTGACATCCATCTGCCTTTGGGTGGCACTGACCAGATCCTGCAGTGGGTCACCACAGGGCATTTGTCACCCGAAGAGCCAAGATGGGCGAAGCTTCATCTTTCACAAACGCAGATTGCCAAGAGGACTCCACCTGCTGGGGCAGCCTCCAGACTCACTCACCACCCAGTGCTCATGCACTGCGCAGGTGACCGTGCCCTTTCATGGGCCCAGATTTGCGGAAAATACGTCAAGTGGGTGAGAACATTCCAGTGCGTTTACACAGTTCGTACTTCCTGTACTGGAGAGGGTGTGAAAATACAATGTGTAGAGCAGCAAACTGTTAAAAAAATACAGACAATCCAACTAGCGGAGAAAGCAACTTAAAAAAAGGAAAAATCAACCTAAGAAACAGTGCACCCTGGGATGGGTGCCGGGTAGCTGGCAGAGAGGTTGGCTTTCCAGTCCCAGCTGTAATCTGAAGTCTTGCATCACCATAAAGGGTTGCTTTTTTCTTTAGGATCCAGCTGTCCTCGGTGGCCGGGCTCACATTCACTTTCTGGGCAGCGCTGCTCTTTGAAATTCTTATCTGACTCCATCTCCTGTGCCGTGTGCACCCTTAGAAAGCCTCTTGTCCTCGAGAACATGCTTCATCAGTAACTTGGGCGGGGTCCACTCCCAGGGCTCAAGGACATCCCCCAGTGAGATGGGTGGGACAGCAACGCTTAGCCCAGGGCCTCCCTGAAGACTCAGCACTGTACACTACAGGGCAAGCATGCACCGCAGAGCCGCAGGTCATGGAGCTGACGAGAGGAGAGACCCACGTGAGACCCAGGCTGTCCACTGTCAAGCGCACGTCCTCCAGAGCCCAGCCTGCAGCCTGGATGCTTGTCTCACCTGCTGCCCCTTGACCTGTGGGAATGTGGGCGCCTCTCTGACAACATCTGGGGGTTTCTTCCCAGGGCCCATCTCCCCCTGGCTATGCCCAAGAGGAGCTGGGTGAAGGGACAGATAGGAACTAGGTTAACAGGACACAGCAGAAGAGATGAACCTTCAGGAGGTGCACCTTCAGCCTGGAGGTGCCCCGGGTCCCACCCACCCCACTCTCCCCTCCAGTGCAATATTTCCTTGTCCTCTTGCTTTCGCTGTATATTTGATGTATGCTAGATTTCCCAACACTGTGCTGTTAGGGGTGCGTGCCTTTGAAGTACACTATAGGGAACCGGCCCCATGTTCCCTGGTGACTTCCTCCACTTGTGAGACTCATCTGAGTCACCGTGCGTCACTGTAATGCGTCCGCACCACAGCTCTCTTCTGTGCTGTGATGATCCGGTGCTGAGCTTGTCTGTTCCTCCGTGGGTGGCCATCCGGGTGGCTTTCAGATTTTTCCAATTTGGGGCAGAGCCGATAAGAACATTCTCAAGCACCCCCCCCCCCCCGGGGAGAGGGAAGTGGTCACAGAGGTGGTCACAGTGTCCTCCACCTGCCTCGAGGAGACCAGCTAGCAGGAACACGCAGCAGGTGGGGCTGTCCTCACTCTCTGCTGGCCACAGGTGAGGAGGCCAGATGCTCACACTCTTGCCCTCCTAGCGCGAGTTAAATGACCCATCGTGGAGGTTTCACTTTGTTTTGCTTTCTGCCTTTTCCATTTTTATCCCATTTTATTTTATTTCCAGTTTTTGCCTTTTCTGTCTATACTAGCATGCAGCTGGGTGAAACTGCACGTAGTGAGCAGCCCTGTCACTGTCACTGGGAGCAAAATGTGGACATGCCCAGCACCCAGCAGGCCTGCCCACCCCTCCCAGGTGACAGGTGACACCCTCCCCCAGGGAGGCCACTGTGCTGCCTTTTTTTTTTTTTTTTTTTAACCAAGGGCACTTCCCTCTTTTACATGGGGAAGGTGGTCCCTAGCTTTCCTTTCTGGTACTGTCTTTGTCTGGCTTGGGTGCTAGGGTAACACTGTAGATTATGCTTCTCTAGGGAAAGAAACCATTAAGATATGCAGGAGGAAGTGTATTATTGGAAGTGGGTCACGTAGTTGTGGAGGTGGAGAAGTCCCACCGTCTTCCATCTGCAAGCTGGAGCCCAGGAAAGCTGGCATGTGTGTGTGTGTGTGTGTGTGTGTGTGTGTGTGTGTGTGTGTGTCTGTGTGATTCAGTTCAAGTCCAGTACTGAGAGCCAGGAGCTGTGATGCCCAAAGGCGGTGGGAGATGGGTGAGGCAGCTCCAGCGGAGAGAGAATTCACCCTTCCTCTGTATTTTTGTGCTATTCAGGTCTCAACAGATTGGATGATGCACGCCCAGTGTGGGGGGAGTTTATTTTCTGTCTGCTGGTTCAGATGTTCATTTCCTCCCAAAATATCCTCCCAGGCCTACCTGGAACTCACGCTTCCCACTAGCTCTCCGGGCGCCCCTTTCCCCTGCCACGGGGCGCGCACGGAATCGCTCTTCACTTATCACGGCTGGCCTCACAGAATGCACAGGGCGTGGTGCCGTTGCTTCTGTTTCCTGGAAGAGGCTGCAGAGAATTGGTACACTTTCCTCCTTACACGTTTCCTAAAATTCTCCAGGGGACTCATCTGGGCCTGGTGTTTTCTGCTTCTGAAAGCTGTTAATCTGTCAACTCATTTTATTTAATAGCACAGCCCTGTTCAGATGAACTATAATAGTCTGAATGAGTCTTGGTAGAGTGTCCTCCAAGGGCTGGTGACATTCTGTCTAGGTTATTGAGCTGCACCCTTCTTTAAATGTCTGTGCAGTAAAGCACATATTATGTGCACTTTGGTTTCTGCCCTCTCTCTCTGAGCACTGTATCTGTGGGATCCCTCCAGGTTTGCATTTTTTCCCGCTGTGTAATTTTCCATGGTATGAATCCATGCCAGAATGTACCTGTCTGCCCACCTTCAGATGGTCGCTGGGGCTCTTGACAGGCCTGGAAGTCATTAACACAGCTACAATGAATGTTCTCAGCCATGTTGTTTGGTGAACTGCATACTCACTTCTCGTGGGTAAATACCCCAAAGTACAGTTGCTGCATTATGGGGACTACTGCACAAGGGCTTGTTAAATTATATCACCTTTCCCAGTACAGCAGAATGTGAGTTCAAATTGCTCCCAAATCTTGTTAGCACTAATCAGTGTCTGTTTAATTTCAGCCATTTTGATGGGGTATAGGAGCATCTCATGACGGTTCTAATTTGCATTTCTTGGAAGAAGAATTGTACTTGACACCTTTGCATGTATTAGTTGGCTATTTGCTCATGGTCTTTTGCCCATGTCAAAAACTTAGGCCACCCATGTTTCTATAGATTTGTAGGGTCATCTGTCCTTAGTCCACGCCCTTTCTTGGGTATGTGTTTTGCAACAATCTCCGCACTGTTTCTTCTCTTTTTACTCTCTCATTGCCAATGGGTAAACAGGGATTTGGTGGAGTCTAACCTTTTTCAAGCTTTTATTTGGATGTTACTGTTTTTTGTGCGATCAGAGTTCAGGCTTTCCAAAGGCAGTGAAGCTGTACGGTTCTTTCTTATATTTTATTTGCTGCCTACTTGGGATTAATTTGTGTGTAAAGGTGTAGGGGATACAGGGTGCTCTTTCTCATGTAGACACGCAATTCATCCAGCACCGTTTATTGGAAGAGTTTTCTTTTCCTCTGCTGAATGGCAGAGGTATTGTTACAAGTTTGATCATCGAGTGTGTGTGTGCACGCACATGTGTGTGCATGTGTATGTGTGTGCTTGCATGTATGTGTGCGCACATGCGTGTGTGCATGTGTATGTGTGTGCATGTGTGTATGTGTATGTGTGTGCGTGTGTGTGTGCGTGCGCGTGTTGGGCGCTCACCTCTCCTCCCAGGGCCTCTGGGTCCTGTGCCCAGATGTTACCTTATTCACTGTAACCTGCGACATACCACGATATCTGGGGGCGGAAGCCTCCAGCTCTACCCGCATCTTCCGGGTACCCAGATGTCCTCCACCCTTGGCACTGAGAATCAGCTTGTCCATTTCCCCCAAACACATTGAGACTTGGATTCAGATCAACTGAACAAGAATTTTATAATCCAGAAAGACAGAATAATTCTCCATTGACTTAGGTTGTTAATTCTCTCAGCAGTGTTTTGTGGTATTGAGTAGAGAAATCTTGCACCTTTCATAGTTCTTTTTAATTCTTAGATATGTGGTAATATTTAAATGATATTTAAAAGATTTTATTTCCCTGGATTTTTTTGCTACTGTCAAATAAATGTGACATCTTTTACATTTGCTCTCTATCCAGTAATGCTAAGTTCAAATTGTTTGTAGCTTTTGTCTTTTATTTTCTACACGCACAATGTATCACCTGTGAGTAATGATGATTTATTTCTTCCTTTGAAGTCTCCAAACATTTCAGGTTTTCTTGTGCCTTATTTACTGGGTGGGGCCTCCAGGCCAGTGTAAAGTAGAAGCGCTGCTCCCAGCCTTTTGTAACCATTCCTGTGTTACTTCCATTGGGAGCGTCTTTGCTCTCCAGGCTGGCCTTGAGCTCACTTTGTAGCCCAGGCTACTCTTGAACTCCCAATGATCCTCCTGCCTCAGCCTCCTGAGTGCTGGGATTACAGGCACGTGCCACCACGCCCAGCTTTTCTTGGCCTTTGCATTGCAGAATTAGATCATCAAATTTCACACACACACACACACACACACACACACACACACACACACAGAACCATGAGATGCGCTAGCATTAGCATCTGGCAGAATACAATTTTGTGAATACCTGCACTTTGATCATGATATATACGCCCATTTTTCCACATAATGTTTAATGTCTCTACTCTTGTTGTTTTTCGAGACAGAGTCTTGCTATGTAATTCAGGCTGAATTTGAATTTACTATGTAACCAAGGCTGGTTTTGAACTCACAGCAACCCTCCTGCCTCAGCCTCCCAAGCGCTGGGAGTACAGGTATGTACTCCTGTGCCTGGTGTATCTCTCTTACTTAACTCATCAATATTTTGCACATACTTTGCTATATTTTTCCAGGTATTATATGTTTTTGATGCTATTGTAGGTTATACCTTTTTCATTTTCTGCCTTCATTTAGTTTTGTTGTCAGAGTAAGGAAAATAATTCTTGTATGTGAGATGTGATTAGAAAATACAATAGCTATTGAGGTAAAAGACACATTGCCATGAATTCCCCTCAAAATACTCCTCCTTAATTTGAACTCACTTATCTCATTAGTCTGGTCACTTTCTGCAGTAGGTCTGGAATCCTCTTTCCTGAGTGTCTTTAGTTGGCTGCTTCGATGTCAGAGTCCATTCAACACATTCCCTGTTGCTGGTCATTTGGACTGTGGGGAGGAGTCGCATGGGGCTGGATCTGGTCATAAGGTGGAAGAGGGCACAGTGACGTGTTTGCACTAATCTGCCTTCTTTTGGCCACATCTCATACAGACGCTCACAAAAAGGATGCCCAGGGCTGCTTCGGAAAGTGACGAGAGCAGTACGAAGTGTGAAGCCCTCTGAGCAGGATTACTGGCAACGTGTCTTACTGTCATACCTTTCTTCCAAATTGAAATATTCCCCATATATTTTCATCACACCTCATACTAATTTTACATACAGCAACTGTGCTACACCTTCTCATTAATTCTAGACACATGTCTGTATGTCCATTTGAATTGTTTTTAATGTGAAAAGCCAATCATATCATTTGCAAATAATGGCAAATTTCTTCTTCCGTTTATTGGTTTATTCTTGTATATTTTTTTGGGCTCAGGACTTCTGTCAGTGCTGAAAAGAAGCCGTAGAAAGGGGCCACCTTTCTCCTAATCCTGGCATGAAAGTGCTTTTTGTCTCATCTCTGATGTGATGTGACATTTTCCTGTCTTCTGTTGTTGTGGTTTGTTGGTTTGTTTTGAAGATAGCCCTCATTACGTTCAGAAAATTCCCTTCTGTATTTAGTTTGTTAGTAGTATTATTTTGAAATCACATAGGGCTTTTGAAAAATTTTATTAGCATTTCTTTTTTTTTAGGCAAAATACACAGGCTTTATTAAATGCCGCTTAATCCCCGAATGAAGATCTTCCACTATAAAATAGTTTCCACACAACTGCAAGTCAAAGAGATTGGAATGGTACTCTGATAAGAAAAGATGTGAGAAATACCTGACCAGGTGAAAACACACAAGACCTCTATGGAGTCAACTTTCCAGTGCTCTGTGGTGGAAGCCTATGCGCTTCCTTTAAATAAAGCCAGATAGCAACGGCCAGCACTGTGCAACAGCACTCGTGGGACTCGAGGCCTCCATCCGGGCGCAGAGGGGCGGGTGGTGGTGCCCAGGACTGCAGAGGCCCTGCCTGCAGCCTCTGGGAGGACAGGAATGGAGGGGCAGCTGCACCCGGGGCACTGCCGGTGAAGGGGTGTGGGTGAGGAACACTTGGAGTCTGGTTTACTTTCCCAGCGTTTATTCATATTTTGTGCTTTAAAAGCTTGGAGAGAGAAGGTTTTACTCAAATTCCAGGAGACAGTGATACCTTCTGAGAGGGCGGGCTCAGGGCAGGAACCCCACCAACATGTTTCTGGGAGAACGAAGGAAAGGGGGAGGGTGGTACCTTAGTTTGTTTTAGGAAATACTCTTCGTCCTGGGGTTCACTAAGGTTGGCAGCAATGTGAAAAGCACATCATAGAAGGAGAAATACAGGGAGCAGACTACTTGATCTGTGTGCAACACAATCAAAAAGGATCCAAGTCTCACTTCTTACCACTCCCATCCTTATCTCACCCGTCAATGATAAAATCCACTCGTTCCTGTGAAACTTAGAGGGACACAATACATCAGTGGTTAGACAAAAGGTTACAATACACTGTGGCTGTGATATAGCACAGGGCTCTTTAGTCCCTATACGTTTTCATTTACAGTTGCCAGAAAAGATTGGCCTTTTAATTACTTTATACTGATGAGGTTTGCTTTGCAGTTTTTCTGTATTTAAAACATGTTCGAAACAGTGCCGCCCCGCAGAGGAGAGGGCTGCTTCTACTGGGTGCTGGCGCTGCTGCAGAGGCCGTGCGTGTCATAAACGCTGTTCTGCTTTTCTAGAGCTGTCTTTAGCTTCAGCTCCTCTAACCTTTCCCACAAGTCTTCACGTTCCAATTCCTTCTTTTTCTCTTTGTCTCAGCCTTGTAGGAGCCAGTAAGGTCATCTAACAGCTCGCCATTCATTTCCATGAGGGTTTTCAGCACATCGTACACCAGGGCTACAATGGTCCGGTTCCAGTGTTCTTCGGAAATTTTGTACGAACTGGCAAACACTGTTGGCAGTATTTTATCAATGTTCTCCTCGATCAAACTAAGAATATACTCATTAATTCCAGAAATACAATGCTCTTTCTGCAACCTGAAAATGAGAACTGGTGACACTCTTGGACATCTGCTTAAAAAGTGGTTCTTTAATTTTTTGAACTGTGTTGACTCAGTGACGTCCAAGATTTCTTCAATTTCCCGTAATTATTAGCATTTTTTTGGCCTCAGTGAATTAAATGTTTAAAAGTGTTTATTGATGAGTTTTTTTAAAAAGATCATCAACACATTTATTTTATTCACTGAACCCCACACAGTGCGCCAGGCACTTTGTTAAACACTGGGAACAGCAATCAAGCAAAGTGTCACTCACAGGGCTGGTGTTTTCATTTTGATGAGGTCCAACTCATCAATTTTCCCCTTTGATAGTCGTTGCTCTGGATGTCAGCTAGCAAACTCTGCCTTAGATCCGGAGGATTCTTTCCTGCTTTTCCCTAAAAGTTTTATAACTTTGTATTTTACATTAAGTCTGTGACCCACCCGTTTTGAGTTAATTGTGGTATAAGATGTGACCCTTATGTCAAGTGGGGGTGTTACACTTTCTGTCTTCTCGCGCCTGGGGGTGTAATCACTCCAGCACGCCTTGTTGTAAGCGACTCCTTTCCCCACTGCTTTGCTTTGTACCTTGCCAGCAACCTACTGGGCATAGTTCTGGGATGGCCTTCCGGCTTCCGGGGGCTAGGTTCTGGGATCCCGTCTCTCCGCCAGTGCCACGCTCTGGGCTACAGTGGCTGCAGCATACGTTTTAATGTCAGGGAGAGTGATTCCTCTTGCTCTCTTCTTTTTCAAAGTTGCTTCGCCTGTGATAGATTCAAATTCCGATTCTGTCTGGCTTCTTTCTGTGTCCTTTGTGCTTCCCTGAATATCTGAGAATAAGATTGTGTGTATCTACAGACACCTGGCTGGTGCATTGATAGGAATAGACAGGATATCTGTAGATCAATTGCGGGCCAACTGACACCTTTGCTATGTTGTGTCTGCTGGTCCAGGATGCACCATATCTTCTTGTTTATTCTGACCTCCGTCAGCCCTTTCTAGGCATCTACACACTACTACAATGGTACCCAGGTTCTCACCCTTACTTTATCCATGATCCTGGTCGCAAGCCAAACTGGATGAGAACTGAAACAAATTCAGTGGTTAGGTTCAGTGTTGAACTTATGGGGAACTCTGATTCAGTTCCCATCCAATTTGGTTTGGGACCAGAATCATGGAAAGAATTAAGTTTGTGAATGGAGGTAGCATTCTATACATTTCAAATGTTTCCCAAGGATTTAATTTTCTTTGTAAATAGTATTGCGTTTGTGATTCAGGTTTTCACATTCTCATTTTAATACATAGAAATGAGATTAAGTTTTGCATGTTAATGTTGTATGATAGGATCATGCTGACCTCACTGAGCTCTAGGAGATTTTTGTAGATTTCTTGTGGTTTTCTGTATAGATAAGTATGCCATCTCCAAAAAGGGACAGTTTGGTCTTTGCCTTCCCAATCTGGATAGCTTATATTTCTTTTCATTGCTGACTGCTAGCTAGAACTTCCTGTACCGATAACATAACCTGCCACCAATCGGAACATCTTCATTTCTGAAAGACAGATTCATTCTGTGCATAGTTCCAGACTGGCAGCTACTCTCTTTTTTGCATTTCAAACACATTATTCCATTTTCTAGGTGCCACAGTCACTGTCACTGAAGCTAAAGCATCTTCCTCCTCTGGCTACTGCAAAGGTTTCCCTAGTGCCTTCACTTTCCAGCCGTTCCCTGTGGGGTGCCACTGTGCTCCTTTGCTTCCAAGCATTCTACTTGGAGCTCTTTGGCATCTTTGAATCTGTGGCTTGATACCTTTTTTCAGTTTGAGAACCCATTGCCTTCAGTCCATTCTCTACCTCCTCCACTTGGGAGATGTAGATTTCACCTCTTCTGGTGTCTTCTGTGCTTCTCCTGGTCTTGTGTATTTTTCATCTTTTCTCCTATCTCTTCTTCAGTCTGTATATTTCTTACTGAACCTGTCTTCCAAGTCAACAATTCCTTCTTTAACTGTGTCTACACAGCTTTAAGCCCAGCCTTCATTTTAATTATTTTAGTTTTCAGTACTAGCATTTCAAATGGAGAACACATATATAACATACATTCCAATTCTCTGGTGTTTCAATTATGGCATCTTGATTGCATTTACCTGTTATGGAAAGACTGTTGATAAGTTTAACATCTAGAATTCCCGTGAGCCTCTTCCTGTCTTTTTTTCTCTCACAATCTGTCTCTTGGATTGATGTGATATGGGGCGACATGCTGGGGCTCTGGCTGCTGCTATATTCCATCCAGAAAGGAAGGTTTTTGAAAAGTTTAAAGTAAGCCCAGACATGGGGAGACACCACTTCTCCCAGACTGGGACTTAGGTCTGCAGAGCTGACTTCCTTCCTTCTGGTTCCCTCCTTTGTCTTGGGTACTTTCCCCTGGTCATCCCCAGGGACTCTCCTTGGTGGGCCTGATCTCTGTTTTTATATTCGCTGCATTGTTGAGACTTTGGAAAGCTCTGCTTGGGTGTTCAGCCTCTTGGGTGCTCTGCCTCTTGGGTGGGGCATCTTTCTTGGCCTGTCCTCCTCTGTGGCTCTGTGGGTTGCACATGGCTTTATGGTCTGTGTCTGGATGTCCCCCCGAAGCCTCATGCAGTCACGGGGCGGGCTTCTAGAGTTTGTGATTGATTCATGGTCCGATATTAGAATTACGGATGTGGGTGTCACGCCTGCCCTGGGGACGGTAGTTTGCACACAGTGTAAGGGAGGGAAAGCGGCTGCTCACCACCCCTCCTCCCTTTTTGCTCTTGCTGCTTTTGCTGTCTCGTGCCACCTTGAAATGTTGCCCTTGTGCCCTGCCACCCTGCCTTGGGGCCAGCTGATTATAGACTGAAACCTCCATGAACTTTAAACTAAATAAACCCTTCCTTCCTTAATTCTAGGCATCAGGTATTTTGTCTCAGCAATGAGAGAAAAGCAACTAAGACACACGGCCAGACAGGCAAGTGGCCATCTTCTGCTCCATTGCTCCCTCCCCCTGCTTTGCAGCCCCTCGGCCTTGCTACCTCTGCAGCTCACAACTCCCTCACTCGAATGTCCTCTTGCTCTTCCTGGGCAGGTTAGTCTACCACATACTAAGGATCTAGCTATCGGCAGAAGTCTGTGTGTTGAACTGTCAGCCTAGGGTTCTTTTACTCAACTCGGATAAAAGTCATGAACTGCTGAAGTGTGGCTCTGCTAGCATCCTAATGCCACCAGATATTGCTAGGTGCCAACAGCTGATACAAACAACTGCTGGCCTCTGCTGCTGCCAGTCACCATCTTCCAGTGCCAGCTTGTGCTGGGTGTTGCCATGCTACCGGGTGGTGGTCTCTGAGATTCTCTTCACTGGCTGCTAGTCTCTGGATCTCTTCAGTGTTGTCTGAGATACTTTCCTTATTGCTCAGACAAAACACTCAATGCTCAAAGTTAAAGGAGGAAAAGTTTATTGTGGCTCACAGTTTGTAGAGGTTTCAGCTCATAGTTGATTGGCTCCAAGGCAGAGTGTCATGGCAGAGGGGCGTCTCAGAGGGGAAATAGTTCATGGTGGACAGAAGGCAGCAGAGCAGCAAATAGCAAAGCGACAGCAGCAAGTGGGGGCAGCAGCCCTCTTTTTGTCCCTTATATCCCATCCAGAGTGGGCCTTCCTGTTACCCACAGCCAGAACTGTGCCAAAGCATTCAGTGAACTAATTTAGGAACCACACATTCTTAAATCCAGCATCACGCATTTAATACCAACATCACACACCCTAGATCCAGCTGCCTCTGTAAAGCCCCACCTATGACCACACGAGGCTCTTGGGGGACATGTAGACACAAGTCATTACAGGTGTTAATGCCTCTGAGTGTTTATTGCTCTTTCTTTGGGAATGACCACTGTGTCTGCACTGCTCATAGTAAAAATACCATGTAGATTTACAAGACTCTGCCCACACTGCCCAGGAAATAAATCACAAGTAGGTTTACAGAACTACTAAAGTGAGTCTTTAGTTCAGCCGGGCCAGTGCAGCTTGCAGGCCTATTTCAGCGAGGGTGAGGGCTGAAATCAGGAATCTTCTGGAAGGCCTGCTGTGCATGCTGGGTATGCAAGTAAGGGTTCCAGGTCCCTCCCACCCTGATCTGAGCGCCTCCTGCATGCCCTCTCCTTTCTTCAGAAACACAGCAGCATCTTGCGAAATGCTGGGAGTGGGGCTGCGCTCTCACGGCCCGGAGAATGGTGGCTTGAGAGCCAGGGAAGCCATTGCTAGATATGCAGGGGACACTGAGGCAAGTTGTCCAAGGGCTCCAAGGAGGAGCAAAGGGAGGTGAAGGGGAGAGGTTCCCTGGCAGCTGGCCAAGCCACGTACTCCCTCCAGCTATCACAGGGAAAAGCGAGAGTCAGGCGCTTCTCATCTGTCTCAGAATTTTATCAGACACTTTGAGATGAACTGTAAGCATCGGCCTTAAACTTTGAACACGTGGTAACTTGATTCTCTCCTTTGATTTATTAATGTTGCTGGTAACAGTATTTTCTTGCACTAAAGCAGCCTGGATTCCGAGCATAACCTGGGGCAGGATGTGCTGCCCTTTTCCCGCGAGGCCGGGCTCAGGGAGCGAAGAGTTTGTTTAGGGTCTTCAGCAGTGACAAAGGCGACGTCGTTCCTGGCTTTTTCTTCCTTGTTTTGCCCCTCGTGTGGAGTGGGGTAGGGTTAAGGTCAAGTTGCAGAAGGTTCCTTCTCTTCTTAGAATCCAGATTTTTCAAAATTCTAATTATTGTTTGGGTTTTTTAAGAAACAGAATTCATGGATAAAATTGTCTGTGCAGTGTGTTTTTCAGAGGGGAAGGTGTTACATTATGACTTAAATTCCTCTAATGGTTAGGTCCTCTACAGCAACAGCACACAGATCCTGACTCATTAGGTTTAAATGATGAGAGGTGCGAGAGTCCACCACGGACTGCACACTGGACAGCCTAAAGATCTGATGGATGCTCAGTCCAAGAAGCCGGAGCCTCCCAACAAGTGGGATGAAGGACGCAGCACAGTCCAGGTTGGAGGCCCGCAAGCTCCTGGGCAGCTACTAGTGTGAGTCTGTGTTGAAAGGCTGAAGAGGCCGGAGTCCGATGTCCACAGGTGATGGCCAAATCACACCACTCAAACAGAATGGACCGTCTCCAGCCAAGCAACTTCCTCCTCCCACCCCTTTCATTCCATCAGAGCTTCAATCCTATTGGATGGTGCCACCTCCAATCAGGGTGAGCCTTTCGCCCCTCAAGGTGCTGGTCTAGCTGCCAATCATCTCCAGACACACCCACAGGTCCGCTTCACTAGACTGCCGATTGTCTCTCAACCCAGTCAAACTGACATGACTGACAGTCACAGCAGTTAGGAAACTGTCTTGATTTTCTATTTATTATTATTTTGAAGCATTTTTCTCTAGGAATTTATCAACATCATTTAAACTCTCAAATACATTGCCATAAAACTTATGTAATATTCTCTTATTAATTGTCTGATCATGGTTTTGTGTAAGTATAGTTTCACCTCTAATAATATTTTGTATTTGTTCCATGCCTTCTTTTATTCTTTATCAATATTTCCAAAAAAATGCCAGTTGTACTTACCCCCTACGAACTGGCTTTGGGTTTGTGAAAGCTGTCTGGCATGTGTGTCTTCTTTATTATTTCATTCTTACCACTTTGCTCTCGTCTGTTTTCTGAGTATTTTTAGGTTGATACCTGCTTCATACGTTTTTAACTTTGCTCTTTTCTACAATACTTGCTTTGCTCTATAATTTTTCTTGTATAGATTATTACTTTTGCTGATAGCTCAAGCTTTGACATGCAGTATTTTTATTGATTTCCAGGAAAAATATGTTCTAATTCTATTTTTATACCTTCTTGAACTGTAATATGAAAATTTTTTTGTTTGAGTTCCCAATGTAGGGTTTTTCTAGTTTTCCTGGGTCACTGATGGCTAACTTAATTGCTTTGTGCTCAGAGAATATGGTCTGGGTGTTGCTAAAGCTTTCATACTTCCTGAGACTTGTTGGGGCCTGGTATGTCATCAGTGTTTAAAAAATATTTCCTTTTGTGCTGGGAAAGAAGGCATAGTCTGAGGTTTTGGGCTCAAGTTTTAACCTTCCAGTGATTGAACCTGCTAACTGTATTATTTAACCCCCGTCTCTCCTATGGTTTTGGTGTGTTGATCTGTCAATTCCAAGAGAGCTGTGATGATCTTCCGCAGTTACAATGGTCAATCTTCACCGCTCCCTGAGCCTGAGCGGTGTGTTGTGTCCAGGGCTTTTTATTTCCAGTAGTGCTTTGCTCTGGAAGATCCCTTGGGTCTGCTTCCAGCCCTTTTTTGGCTAGAAATTGTCTGGCGTCCTTGCACTTCTGTTTGATCTTACACTTTAGATATGGTCTCTCTCAAACCATCTTTCTGCATCTACCCAGTTACTGCTTCTATTGGAAAAATTTAGTCTGTGTATGTTGTAATTGCTGATATGGTTGGATTTAATTTAGCTGTCTTTTTAATGCTTTTTTCTTGTTTCAGTTTATCTCTGGATCTTGCTGTTGAATTCTCTGTTGAGATTTGTTATTGTCATTGTCTTATTATGAGGCAGTTTTGCAAAGTCACTAAATTGCCAGGGCTGGCCTTGAACTTGCTGTACTCCTGCCTCAGCCTCCCAAGTACTGAAATTATAGATATGCACAGTCACACCCTGTGCTCTTCAGCTTTTGGAGTTTTTCACATATTCTAGTTAGCAATGCCTTATTGGTACATAGATTGCAAATATTCTGGCCCATCCTGCGGAGCATCTCTTCGCTCTGTTATTTCCCATTTTTAATTTGATAGAGCCCCACATCCCTGTTTCTGCTCCCAGTTCCAGGGTCTCATCAGAAAACCTGTGTCCAGATCGGTGTCCAGAAGCATTTCCTGATTTCTGCCCTCTACTCTCTGCTTCCTCTGGCTGGACGTTTTCCCCTTCAGTGTATTATTTTTTCCCCTACATGTTGAAAGCGTATGGTCTATATTTCTATTCTTTGGCATTTCATTAGCATGGAAATGCTAACACCCATGTCCTTTCTGGATGAAGCTCAAGTCGCTGTCGACAGTGGCCTCTAGAACAGCCGAGGGCCGTGGAGCCGCTGGTCCTCAGGGGCCGCACTCCCGCTCTGTTTCTCAGTGTCTGTCTTGTGTTGTTGGTGGGGAGCCCAAGGCCCGGCTCGGATGGGACCTAGCCAAGCCCTGGCTGAGCTCCCCTCATGCCTCCACACGGAGTTCCCACCTGGGATGGGTTTCTTTGGCTACAGAGTCCCTGTAAGAGGGGGGGAAAGGCCATGGAGGCAAGCATGTGCCCAGGCTCCCTGTGGTGGACACGCACTGGGAGCCTGGGCCCTCTCGCCACAGCAGGAGCCTGCTGCCTCCCTGACTCTGCCTCGGTGCACCTGAGCTCTGCTCTTTCTCCATCTCTGCAGGTACTGAATGAAATCTGCTGTCCCGCTTTTGGTGGTGCTGCCCCCCATATCCTCCTGGGCTCACCCTGGACAAAACCCAGGTTCCTCCAGGCTGAGCCCTGGGCTGGCTGGGAAGGGGTGAGGCAGTTCTGGCCCACTTTTTCTGATGGAGGACCAAAGTGACGTTCCCTGTGGGTCCCCCCTTTCTGCCTGAGTCTGGGGCTCTGCTTCTCTGTGCCCCACCCCTGTGCCCTCCTGTAGTGGGTACCTTGACCAGGAGCGGCCCAGGCAGCAGCAGGGCAGCTTCACTCTGGGGGGTGGATGCAGCCACTGGGCCCCCTTCCAGGCAGCTCCCCCCTCATGTCATCCCTTGCCCCCAGCTTCTGGGTTTGGCTGCCTAGGCCCCAGCCACCCTGCCCTCTCTTGCCCAGCTGTCCTGTTTTCTGCTGGGCCCAGCCAGGACCACATGGGACCAGGAGATGTGAGAAGAGGAGCCTGGAGTGACGCAAAAGGACCACAGAGGTGGTGGCTCTCCCTGGACCACGCAGTTGGGGATAAAACTGGAAGATGAAGCAGCAAGCACCAAGCACCAGCCCCTGAGGACAGCAAGGATTGACCGGTCACCTGCGGGCCACACAGCTCCCTGGCTGACTCCAGTGGAAACCGCTCCTGATCCACCCTGCTCTGATGCCCCAGGGCCTCAACGAACCTTGGGACTCAGCTGCTGGTCCTGGAAGAGAGGCGAAGAGTTCTCACAGTGGGAGCAAGAGCAGTGAAAACAGGGACATCCTGCTGCCCGCGCTCAGTCACCACGTCGCCACCTCTGCGGAAGGAAAGCCCCAGCAGGCACCGCTGTGTGTCATGCTGCGTGTCACACGTGTGCCCTGAAACGCGAACATGGCTGTGGGCAGCCTAAGGGCATGGCTGGGGGGCCAGTGGGGAGAGGAGGGCGGGTGCCGAGGAATGGAAGCCCGGCTGTTTCTCCTGCTTCAGTTCAGAGAGCCGCAGTTCCAGGATACTGCCCAGGGTTAGCCACAGTGGGGCTTGTGTGGTGGCTCCTCCAGCACTGTTGGGTTAGTCCTGAGTGTTTGAAACGGGGCCCAACCAGCCATCAGGGCTTTGGAGGGAGAGCTGAGGGACCGGCTACTGGTGGGCAGCCACTGTGCCCACATCTGTGATCATCAGCTGGGACAGCTGGGTCAGACGCCAGCCCTGCCCCAACAGGAGAGGAAACATGTACAGGGGCACCAGCTCTTGGGTGAACAGTCCTGGTTCCCTGCTCTGTGCCGCTTCTCAACCCCTGCACACCACAGTCCTAGTCTGAGGAATGGGAGAGTAAACGAGGGTAGGTGGTAAAGCGCACAGCACAGTCCCTCATGAGACAGGTGTGAGAGGCCCAAGCAAGGCCAGGCTCTCTGACCAAAAGGAGCCAAGTAAAGATGAAGAGCTACCTGCAGAGTGTGTGAGAATTGGAAAGGGAAACACGTGCAGGTTCCACTTGCACCCAGAATCGTCCAGAGCTGGCAAAAGCTGACCGATAGGAATGCGTACTGCTTTCATACTTATGGAGGAGAACACAATCGCCCAGGTGAACACACCTTTCCAGTGCTGGGAGTTTACCTGAGGCTATACCTGCACATTCAAAAATGTGTCATGCAACACTATTTGCTGCAGCGGTTTGTGTGTGTGACAGCAGCCCCGCCTGCATGGGGAGGGGACAGCTGAACAACCCACAGTGCAGGCACACGCGCCATGCAGCAAGTGTGCACACTGAGGGGTGTGCGTGGGTGTTTACGTGTGTGCGTGTGTCTGTGTGTCTTGCTGCACCTTAGGCAGAGACCTAAGGAAATAGGTACTTATTCTTTAGAAAGAGGAGGAGGAGCAGGAGAAGAGGAGAAGAGTGAAGAGTCCGAGAAGGAAGGGGATGCAGAAGCACGGGTCAGAACCAGAACCTGGATCCTTGCAGGGACACAGCTGGGAACCTAACAGAGGGACAGGGGTGGTGACACTTTTCTAACTTTTGTCAAATAGTTAGTGATATTGTTACTATTTTATACATATATCCCGAATTAGGGAGGGCTCACCTCACACTGGAAGACAGCCGGAAACACACGAACGTGGCTTCCTTCACCGAATCACATAGCGTCAAGGGAAAAGCTAGAAGACCTAATGGATCGCAGTATTTTGACCAAGTGCCCCAGTCTCAGGGTGAAAGCGGCTCTATCACACTGCAGTTACTGTAGTGGGTTTGTTTTTCCTGGCAGTGTGAGCTGGAATTTAAACCTGCAAGTTCAGGCCACAGCCTGGGCTGGAGACTAAGGTGGCGGTCTGTCTCCTCTCCACTGGGTGGGGCACTGGGTGGCCCAAAGCCAGGCGCATCTCCAGAAGGCTCTATGGGAATGGGACATGGGCTGCTCAGCACCAGGCCAAAGCCCAGGACAGAAAAGCACAGGCAAACTTGCAGAATGAGCACCAGGGCTCTGTCTTCTCTTGTAGGAAGGTGATACTGGACAACACTTCCTCCCTCTGTTCCCAGGCAGAGGAAGGTTCTTTTGCTCAATTCAGACAGAAATCACAAACTGGCAAAGGGCAGCAGTTCCAGAGCTCTGTGCCCTTACGTGGCAAACAACACCTGCTAATGGCAGACCCCAGAGATGACTCCAAGTGTGAGAGAAGCGTGGCTTATACAGCAGCTGCAGGCCTGTGATTGGTTCAGATTTGAGCCTGCTGATTAGTCTGAATTCAAGCCTGCTGATTGGTCCAAATTGGTCTAAATTCAAGCCTGCTGATTTGAGTCTACTGAGAAGTACAAGTTTAATTCTATTACCTGCCTCATGGTGACAGTTCACCAGAACTTCAGGAGGCAATTTGATTGACAGCTGTTAGGTCTTCTGAAAAATGGCCAGGACAAAATTAGGGACTGTTCCAGAGGCTAGCTGTGTGCATCATTGCTTGGGCCTTCGTGATGCTCATAACCAGCCCAGATCCCTCCCAGGGCATTTTCCCTGCTCCTTTGTCTAAAGCCGGGGAGAGGATGGCTGCTCACAGGTGAGCTGCTCCTCCTATTAGAGCTGCTGGGAATGTGGCATCAAATAACCTGAAACGTAGCAGGAGGACACTGAGGCAGGCTGTCCCCACCCACCCTGGAGGGGACCAAAGGGAGCAACGGGAAGTGAGAGGGACAGCTTGACAGCTGCTGGCCAACCATGCCTTCAGAAGGCACAGGTCAGGAGAAAGCCAGCTGCTTCTTGTCTGTCTCACCTGGAAGCTGAGTCTGGTGGCTGTGCCAAGCCATGCTGGTGCCCCTTTGCTGGGCATCTCATGGGCCTATGGGCTCCCCATGCTGCGCCCAGATAACCAGCTGGAGCGGCTTTTCCGTGGCAGGTCAGGGCATGTGGTTTGGAAATCTTCACCAGGTTCTCTAAGGTAGCAGAGCTAAAGAAGCTGGAGTTTCCCTGTCAAACTCCTGGGTCAGTGCTCTGTATAACAACAGGGCCATGAGACCCTCTGAGATGGAGTCCCAGGCGCCCACCCCCAAGGCATTATGTTGGCCCTCATCTACCTAGTCCATCCTGTCCACAGGCACAGCAGTGGATAGCCTGTGTGGGCTACCATGGACTCCTGACCACTGTATCCGGTCAGCAGCGGAGGATCCATCTTGATAATTGGTGCCCATGGTTTGCCCTGTAGCTTCTCCCCATTTTCCTGCCACTACAAACTCAGCCAGGGTCACAAGCAGAGCTGAAAACTGGGCTGGATTCAAGTTAGAACCTGACAAGGGCCCTGTCTCATGTGGCCTGCTGTTTACAGGACCTTCAGGGTCAACAGTCCTCTCCGGACCCTGGTTATGGTTCATATCCTGATGGCCCCAAGGCCTCATTTCAGTCATAAGTGAGCCTTAAGAAAGGCGACTGGATCATGTAGGGGGTGGTTACACCTGAAGAGGCCCCAGTGAGTGTGAGCTGGGAGGGTTTATCTCCTTCCCTGGCTCCTCCCGCATCTCTCTCTGTTTCACATCCACCATACGCCTCTGCCCTCTGCTGTGCCACCGTGCCTTGCAGCCAGTAGACCATGGACTTAACCCTTTACAAACTGTGAGCCAACACAAACCTGTCTTCCTTTAAACTGTGGGTGTTGGCTACTGTACGTCTCAGTGATGAAAAAATGAGTAAGATATCCCTTAAGGGCACCAGGGTGCACCTACTAAAGCATGCCACTTTGAGGACAATTTTGAGCCAAAGATAATTGAGTGGTCATAGACACAAGATGGACTCTTTTTTTTAACCTCTACCTAAAAGCAGGACATAAACCTCCTGACAAAGACAAGGACAGTAGCCAAGCCTAGAAAGGCATTGAGATGCACCTGCATAAACAGACCTCACTAAAATAATCCTCATCTTCCCTGAACTTTCCCTATGCATTTTTCTTCACTTTTCTGCAGTTTATTACACCATGGAGCCCAAATCCCCTTTCTTGTGTTGGAATGGTGCATATGCCCTTGAGTCTTGTGTATTTCAATTTCACTTCTCTTCTTTGAAGTGTAGTGCATATAAACATTACTAAAATGTGTGTTCTTTCACTCTACTGTTCATCTTTTGTCAGTTAATTTGCAGGCTCTTAAGCCTGAACATGAGTGAATAGAGGGTCTGTCCTCCCCCTCAACCCTCACGATCGTTGGTGATGGGAATGGTGGTGTGCACACTCAGTTCTTCGTTCCAGTGCATCCGCAGCAGAGTGGCATTCTGCATGATGCTCATGGCCACTGTGTGTTATGGTGTGTGTCCAGACGTCCCCCCAAACCTCATGTGGCCACAGGGCATGGGCTGTTCAGAGGGGGCTGAATCTCGAGTTTGTGACTGATTTATGGTCTAATGCTGGGATTAAGAGTCTGAGTACCACACCTGGCCTAGAGTGGGCACCTGTGTGCAGTATGAGGGACGGAAAGAGGCTTGCTCCCTCTTCCGCTCTTGTTACTTTTGGCATTTTCTGCCACCATGAGCTGTTGCCCCTCTGCTGTGCCACCCTGCCTCAGAGCCAGCTGATTATGGACTGAAACCTCCACATACTGTGAGCTCAATAACTCTCTCCTCCATGAGCCTCGGGTGCTGGGTATTTTGTCTCGGCACTGAGAGAAAAGTAACTAAGACACTGTCTGAGTCACGTTCCCATCAGCACCCATAATTTAAAGGGTGAGCACTTTATCTGACTCACAGTTTCCAGGGGGTCAGTCCATGGTCATTTGAATATAAAGCAGAAGCAGCCTGGTGGAAGGTCAAGGCAGAAGCAAGCTGTTCAACCCATGGGACCCAGGAAGCAGAGAGAAAAGGGTGAGATGGAGACAAGAGTGCACTCTCCGGGTCACACACAGTGACCACCTCCAACCAGGCCCCACCTCCTTACCACGCATCCAGCCCTCAGCTCATTCGTGGGTGAACCCAGTGGTCAGCACAGTGCCCTGAGAGCCAGTCCCTTTCTTTTCTTTTTTTTTCTTTTTTTTATTTTAAAGACAAAAGAATGGAGACATATGAACCAGAAAAGCCCATAAACAATACAGAAAATACAAAGTTATACAGAATATAGTAGGGAATTAGAACTGGATGTTGTATTACATAGTTATCTTCACATTAGTTAACACAAAAACATTAAAGGAAATACCAAATTGTAGATAAGATATTAGGGAATTTGCACTGGATGCTGTATAATATAAAGTTATCTTCACTTCTGCTAATACAAAAACGACTGAGGAAATACAGAATTATAGAGAACATAGAAGGGAATTAGCTCTGGATGCTGTCCTACATGTTACCTTCATCTTTGTTACTCAGGTTACACAGATGATGGCCCTTTTGATCAGTTCGTTTTTTCTCCTCCCTCATCTCCGTTGCCCTACCACTCAATCAGTCATCTTCCCTGTGATA
>PVLD010021864.1:0-30519 GCA_004027595.1 Dinomys branickii
GTCTGTATATGGGTCCATACATCTACAATTCGAAGATATCAATGGATAAAGCAACAACTACTGTTGAGACCATATCACCTTGTCTATAGATTAGTTGTGATTGTACTATTTTCTATGATAATGGGTGTCTGTTTGTCAATATGTTTTTGTACTTTTATGTTTCTAAAATAAAAAAATAAAAAATAAAAAATAAAAAAAAAGAAAAGAAAAAGAAAGAAAGAAAGAAAGAAAGAAAGAAAGAAAGAAAGAAAGAAAGAAGGGAAATATATATATACACACATGATAGCTAAGATAATTGTACTACTAATTTCTATTGGTGTATTGGAAGGAACAGTTAATGTTCAGTTGTTTGATCAATCTTTCATACCTATATCTGGTAATCTGAGTAACTACTTTGAAGATAACAATAAGTAATACAACAATCATTGCTGATTTCCTAGCATCATGTTTTGAAAGTTTGTACTATTTCATAGTTTTTGTGTTGTTTAGTTTTTGTCTTTGTTTTTGTTATTTTTTTATTTTAAAGAAAATAGTACCAAAAAAGAACAACAGCAAAACACAAACAAAGCAACACAGGAACATTAAAACTGATACTGGGTTTCCAACCAAATGATAAGGATTAACAGTGGTTGTTATATTACATATTGTTATCTTCAACGAAATTGGTCATACCACCACATTTAAGAATAGAAGATTGATCAAATCATTAAATGGAATAAGAAAATAATAATTTAAAAGAACATTAGAGACAATACATAGTTTCACTAGACAGGATTGTAGGAATTCACCAGTGGTTGCTATACTGGAATTGTTGTCCTGCACATAAATTGCTCAGATTAGCAGATATAAGCAAGCAAAATTGATCAAAATATAAAAACAACTTTTAATAATTAACTTCCCTTCAACAAACCATCAGACACCAGCAGTCCAGTTATGCAACAGACCCATATGTGTGTGTGTGTGTGTGTGTGTGTGTGTGTGTGTGTGTATGTATAAAGCCTTGGTATTTTCTTTTTCTTCTTTCCCTCATCCCAGTTGCTCCTTCCTTTGAGCAATTTCTTTCCCTTCCTTATTATATATTGTAAATTTTGGGTTTTATTTACTTTTTCATGTTCTCACACCAGGGAGACAATTTGATGTTTACACATGTGGGTCCAATTTATTTCACATATGAGTATGGTCTCTAGTTGCATCCATTTACCTATAAAAGCCTTGAGTTTATCATTTTTATACATGAGTAATACTCCATTGTACAGAAATACCACATCTTTTTTATCCATTCCTCACTTGATGGGTATTGGGGTTGTTTCCAAGATTTAGTTATGACAACTTGTGCTGCTAATCATGGGTACACATATATCACTGTGGTATGACATTTTTAATTCTTTTTTTTTTTTTTTTTTTGCGGTACTGGGGATCGAACTCAGGACCCTGCGCTTCCTAGGCAAGCGCTTATTCCACTGAGCTATATCCCCAGCCCTGACATTTTTAATTCTTCTGGAAAAATACCTAGAAGGGGAATAGCTGGGTTAAGTGGGACTTCCAATCCTAGTTTTGTGAGGAATCTCCAAACTGATTTTCACAGTAGTTTCACCAATCTATACTCCCACCAGCAGTGAAGAAGTGTTTCTTTTTCACTACAGCCTCTCCAGCATTTTTCATTGGTTGATTTCTTAATGATAGCCATTCTTTGTGGGCTGAGATCAAATCTAAGTGTTCTTTCAATTTGCATTTCCAAATGACTAATGATGTTGAATGTTTTTTCATATATTTATTTCCCATTAATATTTCTTGATTTGAGAAGTTTGTGTTCATCTCAGATGCCCACTTTTTGATTGGGTCTTTGAATTTTGGGGACCTGATTTTTAAAAATTCTTTATATGCTCTAGATAGGAGTCCTTTCTCTAAGGGGCAGTTGGATAAAATATTTTCCCAATTCATGAGTTTTCTTTTTTACTCTGTTGGTGATTTATTTTGATGTGCAGAAACTTTTCACTAAAATGAGATCCCAGTTGTTGATTCTCTGAAGTATTTCCCATGCAGTTTGGTTTTTGTTCATGAACTCTCTGGCTACCCCTATGTCTTTGAGAATTTTACCTACTTTCTCTTCCAGTAGATTTAATGTTTCTGATTTATTATTTAGATCTTTGATCCATTTTGATTTTAGTTTAGTGCATGGTGATAGACATGGGTCTAGTTTCAGTCTTTGGCATGTGGAAAGCTAGTTTTTCCAGCACCATTTGTTAAAGAGGTTATCTTTCTTTCAGTAGCCCCTTTGTCAAAAATACTGTGGCTGAGTGTGTTTGTACCTTTGTCTGCATCTTCTAATTTGTTCCATTGATTTTCAAGTCTATTTTTTTGCCAGTACCATGTTGATATTATCACAGTAGCTTTGTAGTACAATTTCAAGTCAGGGATTGTAATGCCTTTTGCCTTTCCTTTGTTGCCCAGGATTTCTTTTGTATTCTAGGCCTCTTCTGGTTTGGCACTCATGAAGTTCCTCAGTTGATCTTTAATGTGAAATTATTTTATTTCTCCATTAAATTTGAAGGATAGTTTTGCAGGGTGCATCAGTATGAGTTGGAAGTTGTTTTCTTTGAGGACTTGAAAAATTTCATTCCAAGCTTTTCTTGACTTGATGGTTTACGTTGAGAAATTTGCCATGCTTCTGATGGGCTTTCTTTTATAGGTGATTTGTTTCTTTTCTCTATCAGCTTTTAATATTCTGTTCTTTTGTTGAATTTCTGGGATTTTGATTACTATATGTCTGGGCATAGATTTATTTTCATTATGGCTAGTTGGAGTTCTATATGCCTCATTAAAGTCAATATCCAATTCTTTTTGGTTTTGTTCTTTTCTCTTTAAAATATTAAAAGGAACATATAATTTCTCTCATTTAATAAAATAGCAGTAATTTTATAAATCATTTTGAATCTATAATTTGTAATTTTCATAACTTATCTAGTGGGCAACACTTAAAGTTATTGTGCGAAATCAATTTTGCATGCCATTGGTAGGCATGTAAATTTGTGTAACCTTTTGAAAGGCCAATCTGAGGGTAGCCACCAAAACTAAGGAGCTATGATTTCTGCCCTTGTTAAGAGCAGGAGGAGTATGAATTTATTTTTTGAGCTATGTATTTACTTTGATAAACAGAATCAGAATAGATTAACGAGTTTATTCACAGCAATATTATTTGTAATATTAGGGGGATAAAAGCAGAAATAAGATGTCCATTAATTACTCACTAACATGTTTATAATTTATTGAGATGATGAGCAAATATGCACCTAGTTAAAGAAACAAGCTGTGAGCTAGCTGTGTGCTGATGTGGAAAAGGTCCTAAAGAAGTGGATGAGAGTGAAAACATCGTGTGGACATGAGTATATATTATAGTCTCGTGGAAAAATACACCTTTTATCTGTGCATAATGTACAGAAAAAATATATAATGCAAGATATGTAAAATATATATGTTATATAGAAAATGCATCATAAATACTGAAATATGTATACATCTTGTATCAGCAAAAACTCTTCATGGTGCTTCCACTGATATATAGTATAACCACAGTGATAGTGTGATGTTCACAGGGGTGGTTTTCCTGCTTGTTTACCAACCTCGTGCGACTGGGCTCCTGAATTATTCTTTGGCCCCTCCTCTCCCTCCTAGTGGTACAATCAGAGCATCTCATTGTCTTTCTCTTCCCATCCTACAGCTGGTGTCCCAGCAGTAACGGAGAAACTGCTGGAAGTTCATTAACTGGGCATGACCTTGGCTTTAATCTCTTGCCTCTGCTTGGCTCTTGGAAAACAGCTGTGACCTGACTCAACTTGGTGATCTTAACCTCCTTCAGGTCTGTTGCCTCTGAATGAGCTGCCTATTCTCCACACTTCTCATGTCCTCTGAGGCAGGCAGCATGATGACTCAGAAGTCAGGGAGGAATCTGTATCAATTCCACATCATTCTCTGCTGGCTGATGGCCCCACTTTACTTCTCCAGGCCTAGGTAGCTTCAGCTCAAAAGCGGCATATTAATACCATCTCCTAGGGTTGCTGAAATGACTGAACAAATAACATGCCTTCAGTAGGAGATCAAGACATACTAGATGTTCTTTGTTTTTTATTTTCCTTTTCCTTGTGGTACTGGTAGAGTTTGATTCTTGTTAAACTATTCCCTGAACACATCAGTAAAGCCACTATTGTGTCATTTTCCAATTGTCACACTTAGAGCTATGACTCAATTTAGCAGTGATCATTTTCAGCTTCATCACCTCCAGTTGCTTAGGAGTTAATTCCTTAATCCACCCCCTGTGATGAGTCACACATCCTCAGGGAGCATACCAGCTGTGGGGCTCATGGGTTTCCCTGGAGGCTTTCTTGGGGTGAGCTTGGTCTTTGGCAATCCTTATTTCTTCATCCCTTGATTTACAAGACATATGCCTATGACATGGAGGTCTGTGGGCATAGACATCCAATCAGAAAAGAGCCATGAAAGTTCAATCAGAACTTGTGGGTACAGTGCCAACTGTTCAGAGAGCCTCGAGCCTGGAAACCTAAGCTCTCTATTAATGACAGCTGCCAGCCCCAGCCTCATGCAACAGGAGATAGTTCATGGTTCTTCTTTTAATTCTCCTACCAGAGCTTCAGGGCAAGATCTTATTATCCTTCTTCACAGTGTAGAGAATTTAACATGCAATTGTGTAGGGGGTGGTTATAATTATCTTTTAAACTGACTCAAGCAAATTCATATTTGTAAAGCCTGTGTTTTCAAACAACTGAAGAAAGTGAAGATGAGCTCTTAGCTGAGAGAGATGAACTATTAGCTGGTGATAGGCACAGCCTCTGCAATTCTGGATCAGATCCGCAGTCTGTCTCCAAGAAGCATAGTCAGAATTTGAGCCCCAGATCTGGGTTCCTGACTTGTGAGCTAGGATAATAACATTCACCATTTAGGAATAAATTGGGCAATAAATGCAAAGCACTTAGCAAATGCCAGGCACACAGTATGCCCACAAGTGATGGTGGCTATTACTATTATAGACGGCACCACAGGTAATGAATTAAAGGAGGACTCTAAGTGAATGCAATTCGGACTGAAACTCAGCCATTCACTGGTGGTATGATCCTGTCTACTTATTCATTCTGTCCCAGTGTATTCATATAGAAAATGTCATCAATAGTGGTACCTACCTTAAATTGTTCTTCGGAGAATTGAATTAGAACAGCAGTCTGTATTCACAGGTTTTGGCATCCTGGAGCTCAACCAAACTTGGCTTATTTACTAAATAGTTAAGGTCTCCGATGACCAAGCATTGTAGTACAACAACCATTCATGTGGCATTTAAATTGTATTAGGCAGTTTAAGACATCTAGAAATAAAATTATTTCTTAAAGTTATGAAAACACTATTGCTATTTTGTATAACAGACTTCAGGATCCATAAATTTTGGTATCTTCAGGAATCAATAATTTGTGGAAACGAAAGAAAACTGTAATTAATCTGTACAAATTGCTATTTAAATCTTGACACATAGTAAGTACTATACAAATATTTCCTAAAAAGAATGTTAGCGACAAAAGTCCAGTTGAAGAATTTCAATATAATAACAACAAAATGCCTACATCAAATGAACCTCAAGCAAAGTAGTTACAAGGGAATAACAAGATAAAGTCAGAAAAAATTTAAAGACAGAAAAATAGAATTGATAAATATATTGAAGTGAAGCATACACATGCAAATATACAAGCCTCTGGTAAGCAATGAATGGGTACATAAATTAAACCAACAAGTATCAACCTAATGTTACCAAAACTAAGAGTGGAAATCACAGTGATCAGAGGTGGGTCTAGTGCGACCAGAAGTTGAGGGAGTCTTGTCTGGCAAAGGCCCACACTGATGACATGCAGTTATCTCTTCATGGACTGGTTTCCACTTCTCCCAGCCAGGATCTTAGCCACCTGGTTCCAGCTGTCCTTCCCCAGGCAGAAGCTTGTTTTGCCATCATCTACCCTCCGTGAGCCTCTGAGAGGAGGCTGATGTTAGCATCATCCCCTCTGAGGGATATGACTCAGAATTGCTCCTTTCTTCATCAACAAGGCCAGACACCCAGCCTCTCAGCCAGCTTCTGGCCTACCAGCCCCAGTCCATGAACAGGCCTGCTCTACTTTTGAGACTTGACTTGAGAAATGAAGGAAGAGGTCCCCCAATCCTTCTGCACTATATGTTCTGAGTGCTCTGTGTACCAAACATCTTGGGAAGCACAAGCTAGTTCATAAGCAGTTCATGTGTACCTATGAGACCTTGGACTGCTATGGTAGTGTTATTTGGGGCATAAGAGAAATAATTGACTTTCTACTACTTTTTAAGAGCACAAAGAATTGAAAGGGAAAAAGACTCAGATATTAGGTACAACCAAGAATAAGTCAACAGCACAAACAATAGGGTATTTGCATAATCAAAGCATTTGACCCTGCAATGAGCTCATGAACACATAAAGAAGGAACAGTTGGTCCTACTATGATTAAGGATGTAAGACACATGGGGTGGTAAGGCAGGTAAGACAGATGCCTAGTACATAGGAAGAATCATCAATTACTAGGACATAGTGGACACCTTTTCTATCCCATTCACTCAGTTACCACCTTCATTTAGTTTTTACAAAGTCCTATAGTGAAAGCATTGCTATCAAGGCCATTTCATAGATGAAGAGAATGATGCACAAGGAAATAAAAGCATTGGTCCAAGACTGCACAATTACCAAGTGGAATGATGGGATTCAAACCTGTGCTCATAACCATGCTGGTGTTTTGCCAACTAGGACTGTGTTTGAATTTGGAGTTGATGGTGTACTACTGTACCAATATCAGTTTGTTTATCCTTAAAGTGGAGGTAATGATACTATATTAGTGCGTTTCTGCTGAGTGTTATATAAAGAAAAAAATTTATTTAGATAGAAGTTTTGGAGGTCGATGGTTTAAACAGGGCAGTGTCATCAATTCACCCTCTGACAAGGGGCCCCAGAGCTATATCACAACAGGGAAGATGACACTGTGGTGGTGACCCAAGTGAGCTGGGAGAGCAGTCACATGATGAGATAGAAAGCCAGAAGGACTGAAGGGAGTTTTTAAATAACTCCCTACTGAGTGAACTAACTGGGGTCCTATCAGCATCACTCCTGTGAGCAAGCAAATCACCTTTCCCACATTTTCACCTCTGAAAGTTTCCACTGCTTAACACTGTTACATTTGGGACCAAGGCTCCAGCACACAGCACTTTGGGGCTGTGGTCACACTCATACCATATTCAAACCATAGCAAATAATCACTGCAGGGCTGGAGGTACAGCTCAGTGGGCTAAGTGCTTGCCGCTGAGCACTAAGGCCCTGAGTTCGATCCCCGGTCCCGGAAAAAAAAAAAAAAAAAAAAAGAGAATAATCACTGCAAGGGGGTGTGAGGGGCTAAGTGAGCAAACAGGTAAAGTGTCTGTTTCGTATTAAGATGTCCAAACATCCCTAGCCATCTTCTCCCCAGTCCTGCCAGATCTACCTTTGAGCTTCATCAACAGACACATTAGTTCATACTAGAGGTGTGGCTGCACGGTTCTAAAATTACTAGATTTCTTGCTCTAACGATATTTTCATAAGGCTTCTACCTGGGAGCTCTTTACCTTCTAACCCAAGGTTTCCAGGGATGGAAGCCTAAGTGCTTGCCCCTGTAGCACATACCTGTGAGACCATATCCAGTACCTTTCGGTCCTAACGGTGTTTCTTGCCTCTGAGCTCCTTCGGTAATTCACATGTGCTGCTCCTGAGAGCTTGAGTCTCAGCTTGGCTACCCGGAAAAGGGGATGATAGCATCCACTCTGAAGGAGCTGTGTAAAATATGACATCTGAGCAAAGTTCTGCAGCTGTCACAGGACACAGGAAGTGGCTAATCCTGTCTTCTGTTTTATTGTCATTATTGCCTGATGACATCTATCTCAAATGATAGTTATAATTGAACGTGGCTTATCTCCCCTCCTAAATGAGTGACTAGGACAAAGGTACTGTGGACCAGTGCTATTTCTTCCCCCAAAGTACCTAGCACAGAGCCCAATATTTAAGGAATGCTCAGCAAATGTGAAGTGAAAGGAAAAACATCAAACTAGACAACACTCAACACAGAGGTTAGTCCTGATAAAGGCACTGAGATCATATTCACCGTGTCCTGCATGCTCCCAGTTTGCATGGCACTGTGCTCGTGCTTTGGAAGCTCTGAAGAAAAATACCGGAATGCTCTCAGACCCTACATTTTCTGGCAGGAATCAGATGAGATGGTGCATCCCATGGCTCATCTGTGGAGCCCAAAAATTCCTGAAGCATCCAGGCTGCCTCAGGAATGATGAGAATGAAGTTCTGTTGTTTGTCTCTCTCTCAGCCAAGGATCATCGTGGCTGTTCAAAACACAGTATGTGCTAATTTAAGAAAACATGGGCATGTGGTCTAAGGAAGGTGAGAAAAAAGTGTGGATTGCTGCAGAAAAAGAGAAGTGTCTTCCATAGATACACAGACACAGAAACAAGAAACAATAAGGATGAAAACAAAAACTATGAGCGGAGGACAGGTACTTACAAGCATTTCTGACAAAATATTAGGAAGAAAATGATTATGTGGAATATGACATGCCATTGAATGTAATTATTAGTGATCATTTTAAATCAGGTTTACAAAGATCCTCCAACAAGAAAAATGTTTTCATCTTGTTGTCAGTGAAAAGCATGACAGAATATTTCACAAATGCTGAGATTATTTTTTAAAGCCAAATATAAAGATTGGGATCAAATATATTAGATGTAAATAGCTATTTTCTGTAAATCTTAATTTATAAATGATTTTTTTCTTTTCTCTTTTTTCCTTTTTTTCAAATATCTATGAGCAAACATCTTTTAACCTGGAAAAACAACGCAATTGTAAATTGCATTAATTGTAATTGACAATTATAATTGTGTGTACTCTAACATATCTACATGACATTGTTCTAGAAATAAGCAATTACTTCTGGATTTTATTAGGATACTTTACATTTTTACCTCTAACTGATCATCTTTCTGTTTTCCTTTCTAAGTTTGATAACTCAGAAGATATTGAACATGTATGAATAATAGTTAAGTGATATGTGCGTGTGAGTTTCTCCAAATATTCTTTCACATGAGTATTTGATTATCACACATGCGAGATATTCTTGTGAACTATGTAGACAGACAATGACTAAGAACATGATCAGGATTGGGGGGATGGACAGATGGCAGGACTGATGGTGAGGAGGACAGGGCGGACTCCTAGTGTATACTGACGAGTTCAGTGCTGCGTTACAGACTGAGAACAGTACAGTCTGAAAAGGACAGCCTCTCTGGGGATGAACTGAGGGTTTGGAGGTGCGGGACAACAGAGACTATTTGTGAGCTCCTTTTCCTCTCGCCCATAGTGTGTGCACGCGTGTGCGCGCGCGCGCGCACACACACACACACACACGTGCACACACACACACACACACACACACACACACGTGCACACACACGCTCCTTCCTTCCCTCTCCTTGCCCCTGCTTCTCTGACTGGCACATGAGCTGTCCAGCCCCAGGGGCTGCAGCAGTGGAACAACATCATCCCTGGGCATGTTGCAGGCTGGAAAAAGCAATCAGGACTTCAGTGAAATGTTTCTGACAATGACAAAATGTAAAAGTGGTCAAAACAGGGTGACTTTTGAGAGGAAAGATCTATTTTTAGACCTTATTGGGCAGGGCTGTGTTTTGAAAATAGGTATTTATGGTTGCATGTAATTCACTTAATGTGCAAGGAAGTCACTAATTTCATAGAGAAATAACGATCCCCAGAACCAGATTCCTCTGAACTCTGCCTCAGCCTTAGCCTGGGGTGATTACCAACTCCTTTGGTGAGAAGATAATCTTATTTTAATTCTCATGCAATAGGTGAATAACTTCCATACAAATGCCAGCTATCAATCTTTATGAGTAAATTATTGTCCTCACCATTAGGGTGTGGTACAGGAGAGGAGACATACTTTAGGAGCTATAAAGTTCTTGGTTATAATTTTCCTCCTAGGCCATTATGAGCCCTACTTTTTAAAACCTAGTTTTAATAGCTCAGGTGAACAACATGTTGAAAGAATAAAAATGGAAGAGTTCAGTAACAATATAGCTACGATTTTAATACAGGCAGATCCCATTTTAGGAAGGACATGGTGTGTTCTCTCCTGAAAATAATCAACTTATATACTGAGAGAACAGTGTGGTCTGTAAAGGACAGCCTCTCTGGGAATGAACTGAAGGTTTGAGGAAAACCAGGACAACAGAGATTATTTGTGAGTTCCTTTCTTTTCCTCTCACTCTCCCACAACACAACACACACACACACACACACCTTTCTTCCCTCTTCCTTCATTTATTTTGACCCGTAGTTTGGAAGGTCCCAGCCTCCTTGGTTAGCTGCATTGCTTTGGGCCTGTGGTGAGGCAGCACATCATGACCAGAGCACTTAGTTCAGGAAGTCCATATACCTCATAATCTGATGTGAAAGAAGAAACTGGGATCCCGGTCCCCTTGGAGAGAGTACTTTCCAATAAATAGAAGACTTCTCCTTAGTTCTTACCTGTTAACAGTTCCACAACTTCCCAACAGCACTAACTGTAGGATTAAGCCATTTAATGCATAAGACTTTGGGGGACATTACAGATTCAGCATGGATTTCTGACTTTCTGCTTTATTTTATTATTATTATTATTATTATTATTATTATTATTATTATTATACTGTGGATTGAACCCAGGGCCTTTATACTGAGCTACATCCCCAGTCCTTTTTATTTTTTATTTTGAGGCAATGTAAGTTGCCAAGGTGGGGCTTGAAATTGAGATCCTCCTGCATTAGCTCTCTAGAGTGCTAGGCTTACCGGCATTCTCTTCCACCCCTGGCTGGCTTTCTGACTTTCTGTAGCTTGGTCCTCAAACCTCTAACTATCTTACAACTATGTTGCTCAGGCAAGGAACAGTTGCTACCTTGTGTATTCTTATTCAGTCTTTCGATTTTTGAAATATTATGCTTTTTTTTTTAATAAAGAGAAGACAAAAACAAATACTTAAAAAGTCTATTACTTGGGCCAAACGTCACAAATGCTTTCATTTTTTATGTGCACAGAGACCCACTGGTGTAGACACTGACTCTTTAGTGCAGACATAGAAAACAACTTAGTTGTAAGAAAACAGGTTTTGTGTGACTCCAAAGTTTGTGGTTTTCCGTGTCAGTCATTGTGCTGCTACAGTGACTTAGAGAACCACACAATTTCTAGTTCCATGCCGTGTTTGTTTCTCCAGTTTTATACCTACACTGGGAAAAGTGAGAATTCTGGCTGCAAAATCTCATCTTGTCAAAGAATTTGTACTCAGAACTCAGGACTGAAGTTTGTCTGTGGTGGGTTATTCACTTATTAGATCTCTGAGGAGTTGATATCTATCTCCATAAATTTATTAGATGCAAGGACAGATGGCAGTTTAAAGGCAGAATTATTTATATTCTTGACACCATCTCTATTTTTCAGGGGCCTTCTCACTCCCAGGACTCTGCTTCTGACAGTTTTGTGAGGATCCCTACCCCCACTTAAAATGTGAATGAATTAATCTGACTTTGAAATTCTCTTGACACTTTCCAAGGTAACTGGAACCACATGTGATAAAATCATATTTGGCAAGGAGATTTTTTTCCAAGCCTTTTTTTTTCTTCTTTTTTGATTTCTGTTCTCAGCAGACAAGTTTTCATGGTGCTCTACATACTCCCCAAATCATAGAGCAGTGCTTTTCTCACACACAGGATCTCCAATCCTGAGCTACAATCCATGACTTAATAGGAGAAATAAACACTTAATTTTTAAGGATTTTGGCTTCAAGCTCTGGTGAAAGTAATAACTGTCCAGAATTCAAATGGGCAGAAGTCAGATACTTCTTATCTTTTGTTTATCTGTGGAGGAACTTAAAGACCAGGAGCTCAAACATCCCTCTCAAGTCACCTGCTGTTAGTGAGTGACAGGGCTTGGACTGGAACCAGGACTCTGCCTGGGGTGCGAGCAGAGGCTGGTGGTATGAGCAGATTGCTACTCCCATATATAAAGACAGAAAGCAGTTGCTTGGAAACCAATTCTGAGGTGATACTTTCCCCCAAGGGTTTTCTGAGATGAAGAGATCCGTATGCAGTGCTCAGAACAACCTCTGGAGAACAGAAAGTATTTCTCCTCCTCCTTCTTTCTTTTTCTGTGATTAACCTAGATGACTGTTACTCGCAGCAGGAGAATGAGACACCAAGCAGTTTCTCCCATGAACCACTGATGCCAGATTCTGGATGACAGAACAATCACTGGCTCTGTGTCGAAATCTGTACAGAAAACCAAATCACTCCTTCTTTCTCTAGCTTTCTAATAGTCATAACTGCCAGCAGTTTGAAAGCAAGACTGTGGAACTAGAGTTGTTTCCTTGGAAAATATGTAAGTTTCATCCTTAACCTCTCCATATAGAAACTAGGCTGCTACAGAGAGAAATAGAACCATAGTCACAACTGTTACAAGAAAGTGGTTACTTCCTGTGTTAAAGCTATGTTTAATTAAAAGAATATTTGGGGACATTTGTTGTCCTGGTTAGACACTGATTATATACTGGTTATGCACAACAAACATCATATTTAGCATCCTGTGTAAATCTGACTGGTATGTAGCTTATATCTTTATAAACGGAATGCAGGGATATGTTTTTATTTCCATTTTACCTAGTTCTATATAATTGGTTGTTTTGAAAGAAGACTGCATTATGAAAACAAGAGTACTATTTGTGTTTCTCCTCTTAACCTCCCTTTCTAAAACATGCGTGCTATGCCAGTGCCTAGACCACTTGCTAAATCTCTGGAAAGTTGTCAGCTGCATTATCCATTCAATGTCCCCCAGTCTGCACACTATTGTCCTACGAGGCAAGGACTCTGGGCAGACTGAAAGGTCCTGAAAGCTGCAGGAGCCAGTCTAAGTGAAGACATAGAGTTATTCTCCAATTTACAGAGATGTGTGTGTGTATACTAAAAGGACAACTTGGGTCTGTAGTACAAATTGGTGACTTCCCCCCTAAAAGGAGAAGTCCATTGTTTAAAGACTCCTGTTGGTGTAGTAAAGCCAAATCTTACAAAGACCAAAGTACCTGGCCTGCCAGGCTAATGGATAAATAGCAAGGGTCAGTATAGGGGTTTTAATTTGTGCTAGACACTGAGTTAAGTATTTTGCACACGTTACCCTACTAAATGCCCTGTAACAATCCTTCAGAGAGTCTATAGCTTTGTCCCCATTTCTCAGCCAGAGAGTCACTGACGCTCTCTGCCAGGGGTGCACCTGTAGCTAGGGTAAGGTCAGGCACTTAGACCTGAGAGCTCCCCCAGCCCAGTGCTTGCATAAATTAGGACCGCAAAACCATAGCCTAACTTCTCTAGGCTTCCCCCTTTATGAGAGATAGGCATTACATGGGAGCTCAGTCCCAAACAATGTGCTATTCTAGGGCTTTGGCCCCATCAGCATCTACCTGTATAACTCTGACAAAGATGCGTGGTTCAGATGTTAGACAGGCATTGACTTCACCTTGTTTTCTTGGATTCTGTGATCAGCTCTGTCTGACATGTTTCTTGTATTTGTGACAGACTCAGAATGTGAGTATAGATTGCTTTGATGTGAGACATTGTTTTCTGGTTGGGTTTTCCTGACATTTGCCTCAAATGGAGGATTTAATAGGATGAAACCATTTTCTCTTCAAATCCGTTCAGTTGAATTTAGGCAAAATGAAAATATGCAAATTGTCTCCCCTCAGGCTTGCCCTCGTTTCCAAATTTGGAGATGAGGAAAATGGTTTGGAAGGTTTTGAATTAGAAAGAAATAATCTCCCCTTCAAACCCCCCATATGCATGTAAGTCTCAGCTGGTCCTTTTCATCCTGGTTTCTGGATTGGGTTTGCCAGCCACTGTCCTGAAATTGTCCACAACTCTTGTCACATAAATACACTAGACTCAACTTCTTTTGTGGGCACTTCATTCTCTATGAGAGTTAGTTTGGAGGTTATAACTTAGAAATTGTTTCTTCTTAAATAAATCACTCTGCCTCAGCTGCTGACAACATACTCACTTATCATATCTCATTCCTTTTCTCAGCTTCTTCAGTGGTGTCCCTCCCAAAATTCCCTTTTGAGTGGAATTTCCAGTTTAAGCATTGTTTTGATCTCAATTTTGTTTTTAAAGACACCTGTCCTTTCTTTCCTCCACTAAGATATTGCCATAGCAGACATGGGGAATGGTGCCTGTTATTTATGGAAACCATTTAGCAACAAATTCAACTGTCCTAAATGATTGACTCAAGGGCAAAATTGACTTTTTGTAGAGACAAGTAAGTGTAATAATGAGGTATTATTTTTCCTTAGGTTCTGCTACCTCGGGTCTTTGAATAATTCTATTTCTAGTACCTTACCAAAAGTATTCAGCAGGCTTAGACCATCTCCATAGTGGGAACCTGAATTCTATGTACGATCTATTATTTTTTACCCCACATCCCAAGGGGAATCTATACTCAATATTCTTCTTCATTTTCCAAATACAGCTAGGTTATTAGTTTTGACTTAATGAAGAAAATAGTTGGTGGGAATGAGCCAGGCTCTAAAACACCAAGGAAAAAAGTTGAGGACTCTGAAGGGGGAAAGAAAGTGGCAAAAAATAAAAAATATGCAAGTAAGCACTTTTCATATTTCACATTGAACAGTTTGAAACCATTTTTTAAAAGAAGGAAAGAAACATTTTAGATATTCTAAGCATAATGCTTAAACCACAAATTCTATAAAAAATGAACAGCATAAGCTATTAGCAGCTGTACGCGTCATAAACACCTTAGGCGAGACAATCAGATACTAACGCCGAAAGCACCTTGGAGCCATCAGTCTGCACAGGGCTCGACTTCTGCAATTTCATAAGATAAATGCCTCTGCTGTTTTAAGATGATGAAACTACAGCTGAGACGAATCTCCATGTTTTTCACCAGTGATTTAATAAAGGCCAGCTCAGAATAAATATGGAACGGCTACTCTGAAAGCTTTTTTAGCTTCGTGCTGAAATGCGTTGGAACTTTCTTCCATAAATTGATTGTATCCAAAGTTCTGATCTGTCCATGCATGGAAGAAAGATGTTTACTAAGTCGTCTACTGTAAAACTTCCATGTAACACACTGTGGCTTTATGGGAAAATTAGGGAAAAATGCTTCCTTGGGCAAAGCCTGGGACTGGGGATCTGAAAGTTGATTCTATGGTTTGAGCCCCAGAGTGGCTGCCAAGAGAAATGGAGGAGAGAAGGCATGTGTATTGTGGATTTTGCTGGCCCTGATCTTAGTCTTCTCATAAAAAGTGCTAATGTGCCACTTGACCTCCTATTTATTGTTGGGTCATAAGATGCTTTAAACACATCTCTAATCCCTAAGTAGATAGACAGTAAGGTACACATATCCCTGAACAGTCAGAGGGTCAGGTAGCTAAACACATTTCAATATATTGTAGGCAATTACTTCCAAAAGTATTTAAAATCCTAGGGGACAAGGCTGACTATAATTTTAGAGGGTCTATTTAAATATTAAATTCATGTGCAAGGAAAATTTATCCCCACCCCTCTGTTTTCAATGAGCAAGAGAAAGCAAGCAAGCTAGGGAGCAAGGGAAGAAAATTTTGATTTATTAATATTTCTTTGGGATCTTGTTCTTGGCAGCTGTCTCTTTTAGTAGGTCAATAACCCCCTCCTACATTGCCAGTTCGGCAGTGTGTGTGTATATGTATGAGCATCTGTGCCTGTGTGATTGTCATGGGTTCACAGGCCACCTTTCAGAATGGCAAGAGCCAGTGGTTCATTTGTAGGTTTTGCCTGCGGGTCACCACAGTTGGCTGCTCAGAGGTTGCGAAAGTCCCTGTCTTCAGACACTGCAGCTGGGGTCTGTGTTGGTTTGTCTGTCGACTCCCCTTCACTGGGCCCTTCTGACTTTAATTATGTCCTCCTTGGCTGAATTCACAGGTGGCTTTCCTTGTAGGAGGCGTTTACCTCTCCCCAAGCCCCTGGCTGCTCATTTCCTCAGTGGATTAGCAGGACCATGATGAAACAGAAGCTTGTGCCTTCCCTATTCTTTACACAACCTGGTGTTAGAAGTTGACCTTTCACCCCTAGAGATTCGGAGGATTAAGGCTTCTTTTAAATCCCGCTCTAGTTACTAATCCACCACTTTCACTTGATGTTATGTAAGCACTTCCTGACTTACCCTTTAAATCCTGTAAACATAATAAAACAGAGTTTAACCTTTACCTTTGGATTTCCCCACTATCTTTCGCGCTATCGAATCAACTGTGGAAGGATCCAGGAACAGAAAGCTAATAAGTGATAGCCTGATTTTTTTCTTTTTTTGCCCTGGGACATGTAACAAAACATTACAATATTTAATATATTCAGGTCAAATAGTTCTGGGGGAGTACCAAAAGCTTCAGACTGGGCAAATAATGTTTCCCCCCTTTAACTACATGCATTTTCCCAAAAACAATAAGGCAGATGGTATTGGATGTTTCTACTCCTCCCCCTTTTAAACAAATTAGAACTAATAAGATCCCAATGATAGCTGAAAAAAATAGGTTTGAGTAATGCAGACTTTCCACCTTGCTGTGTCATTCCTGCATCCTTCTGGTACTAACACAAGGGTCTTCAAAGCTTTGCTCTTTAAATAGGAATATCCTTAGCTAGCCCTGATTTCTATGCCCAAAGAGTAAACCCAGAATTGTTTGTTCAACATAAATTAATCTTTCTTGTTTTCTGTCCACCTTCCAGTCAGTTAGATGTCTCTCCTGAATGCTCTTTCTTAGGAATTGAGTTATGAGATTGTCATACATAATGTCTAAAAGGCTCCTTTTAATAGTAGATTGTCACCAGTTTCCTGGTAGCAAGCACAGACATTTGGTGCACTGTTGCTGTCATTATGAGGTTAGTTCCACAGCTGGAGCTCCTGAGCTGGTCACCTTTGAAAAAGTCTTATAAGAGAGGACTTTGACTAGATTAATTGCCCCCCCCCCATTTGACAGACTCTGTAAGACAAAACTAGGTAGCAGGTGGCTGGCACATCAACTAGGTAGCATCAACTAGGTAGCAGGTGGCTGGCAAAGTAGGGTGAGGAACAGCTTTAAGACTATACAGGCTGTGTTTTAGTGGATGTAACCAATCATCTTTGGCCCTCACTTCCTTTACCTTCGAAGAGCAATAATCTCATGGGCCCCTCCCTCTGGATCATAGATGGGAAATCTGGTATAGTGCTTTTGCGTTAAAGTCACTCATGTTTCAATACTCTCAGAGAAAGTTGCTTGGTTGGATGAAGGATTGTAAAGAAATGAATATCCTTTATCACCAAAAAGTATAATAATCTAATGAAATGTCAGATACCTCCTGTGCTATATAAATTTGTCTGTAGTCCACAAGATTTGTGCATAAAACCAAAAATTTGCAATCTGGCCATCTCCAAAGTCAATCTTTATCTTTTGAACACTTACCATGTGACACAATCCATTCAAGGGAGTCCATGAATCATATTAATTTAACCTGCTGGCATAAGCACATGCCTGCAAGCATAAGGTCCTGAGTTCGATTTCTGGTACCCACAAAAAAAAACCCTAACTTAATCTGCCCTATAACCATCTAGTGGGTGAGAAACTTAAATTCAGAGCAGTTAGTACAGAACTGCAGTGTAAACCCCAAGCTCTGTCAGGCCCTGACTCAACAAACAGGAACGTCCTGGTAATAAACCACTTGGTGTAGAAACATAGCACATGGAGCCTTTGTAAATTTTCCTCACTATGACTTTTGCAATTGCCACAGCCTCCTGGAGAGGTAGCAGTGTTGCTTCCATAGAAACAAAGCATGAGGAATCATAAAAGCGAAACATTTACTTGCATATGTGAACATTTTGGGTTGTTCTCAGGAGGAAATGTGAAGTGCCCTGGGTGGAGGAGGAAGCAGGGGTCAAAATGCTGTTAGTCTGAGCAGGTGACGAGTTGTACTTCGGGGGTGGGTCTTGCCTGGGGTTTCCTTAATTTCTCCCCAGGCCACTTGCTGTCCCTAGAGACATTCCACAACAACTAACTCTGCCCCTGGACCTGTCAATGATACTCTGTCCCACTGCAACGACAGTGGAGGAGATATGGAGGCTGAACACCACGAAGTGGAGGCCAGGGCTGCCTGCAGCTCCTCTGTACACCTCAGAGTGTACCTTTCCCTACCAGAGAATAAACACGCGTCTGAATGTTGAGGAAATGCTTCCCAGCAAGGGACACAGGTGATTCATGCCTTGCAGTAAATGCTTTTTCAATGAGTCTCTGCAGAGGTGTAATGCTCTGTTTGTGACAAGCATGTCCTTTCTTGTGGAGGGATGTGTCACTGCTCTGCTCTTGTGTGAAGCCCACACACACACTGTGCAGATGTTCCCAGATCTGCCCTGCATGCTGCCTTGTGGCTGAGGGAGAAGTCACCTCCAGGACCAGCACAAACTTCCTTGGTGTTCAGCACAGGTTTCTACAAAAATGAGAAGCCAGAGAGCAGATGACATGGGACAGAGGTAGGTGAGAGAGATAGGAGATACTTCAAAGCAGATGGAATCGACTCCCAGCTCAGCTCAGTGTCCTCAGGCTTCAGACAACTGAGACAGACCTGAGACACACTTGGGCACACACTTGGACAGAGTCCCTCCTTCACTCAGCGCTTTTGTCTCTCCTGACACAGTCCACCTATGCTCAATGTTCAGTAACCTGCCCACCTATGCTCAATGTTTTTCTGAAGGTCACATATTATGATGAACAGAATAGAATTTTGCAAAAGTTTTAAAATTACAATCCAAAGAGAAAACTCAGAGGACATGTTTCATGAATGCAGTGACTTTGTTTTGCTCACTGCAATATCTTCAGGCCCTAGAATAGCACTTGGCACTAACCAAGTATTTCATTAATACTTGATAGATCAGGCAATCTTTAAGTGCACAATACTAATAAGTTAATGCAATTAATTGCAAAGCCACAGAGTCCTGTGAGCCTATTGGGCATACTTGCAATGGGATACTCTTCCCAGATAACACAGCCTCTTGTTTGTTTGTAATCCAACTTTCCTTTAAAGCTCCTTAAATATTTGACAAGATAAAAAAAAAAAAGGAATCTTGTAGTTGAAATGGAAGACATCATAATAATTACAATGAACTCTCCTGAACCCAAAGTCAGTGGTCTTGAAGCCAGGGTTAGGAAATGAAGCTGGGAACACAAGAGGAAAAAGGAAGTCTTGAGTGGTTGACATCAGCATCTCAGTGCTCATGCAGTAGAACTTTATTATTCCCACTTGCATGTAATACTACTTTCCACCTGATTCTAACATGCCTGGCAATGTGTTTTCCCAGCTGGAAATGAAAGAGACTACAGAAAGGCTAAGACATGCACACTAAAATAGCTAACTTAGGAGTGATATAGAGCTATCCTTCCTTGCAAATTCTCATAATTGTTAAGTATTCACTTTTTAAGTTTTAAACAATTTCAAATTCTTAATGCAGCCCAGAGTCACCAAGGAAATCTTAAGTGATGTTCTGCATATGCCTTCAGGAGAAAAGGATATCGATTTCAAGCCAAAGAATAAAAAGATTCTAAGAGCACAAAATTGATAGCTGGTGTGGTAGGGTGACAAAGGAGATGGATGTGAAGTAAATCCAGGTCCAAATGTAGGGCCTCCCTTTCCCCTGTCAGCCACTGGGCCTGTGATTGAGTGTGGCAGAACCTCAAGTATCTTATTTTTACATGTGGTTGATTTTATGGGTTAAATTAAAAGATATTATGTAAAGAAGGTGCTCAGTATATTAAGGTAATTTAGCACCAATAGCTCTTTATTATTTTTACTCAGAAAATTCAATTTTATTGTGTTTTAATCTCAGCATTCATTAATAATCAGAATTATAGCAATCATTAATAACTATATTTGTTAACATCTTGGGCATGGCTCTAACAAAAGAATCTTTAAAAAGCAACCCTCAGCATTGAAAGGAAAGTTTTTTCTGGAAATTCTCTAACTCAAATGTTTCTAGCAGCAGATACATTTGCTAAATTTCATGCCATAAATAACCACAACCACTTAGAATTGTAGTTACATGGCCTCCTTGTAGCTCACACTTATCAATCAGTAGGAGTTGCTAAGGCCAAAGAGTTCCCAAATAAAATGGCAGTGAGGAAAAGGATCAGGGTAGATGTATTGTATGGCACAAGAGCTCTTTTCAAATTGAGGTGTGAAAAGAATCAATGCAGCCAGGTGCCTCACTGTCCCAAGGGTCCAGGAAGAGCAATTACTGAAATAACAAAACTGGATGCAAAGCTGAAAAAAAATGAAAAAGAGCCTCCCTATCAAGGTAATTCTGGAAAAGCAGTTTAGCACCTTGTAAACCTTCTGTTTCCATAGCTCCCCAACACACAATGGCTTTTGAGTCATGGAAAAACTGCGTGTGCAGTCAAAACACTCTGCATGAAGGTGACTTTTCTAGAAGGAAAATGGCTGAATTGGAGGTTTGAGTTTCTTGATAATTCTCTTTGTACAAGAGCCATTTAATAGTATAGTGAGAAATGTTTTTCAACATCCATCTTCTCTTCCATAAATCAAGGAAGATGCTTAGTTTCTGTTAAATTGCTTTTAAAGAAAAATTCACTATTTCAGATGTATAGAAGCTATTCTAGTTAGATCTGGGAGAGATGGTGTTAGGGACCCATCACTCACTGAAATTCTCTCCATTGAGTCCCCAAACTCAGTGTATATCACCAGAAAATTATTTCCTCTCTTCACCAGGGTTAATACTTTTATTTTATTCTCATGTTTCAAGTACTCCCCAGTCAGAGACTTTGGTTTGAGGACACACATAGGGGATTCAAACTGCTACAGAATATTCTAAAGTTTATAGTAAAAGAAAATTAGCTACAAAAACCCTTCCCCATCTAATTATGGGAAGCATATCACAACCAAATAACTCTTAAGATATACAGAACATGAGTGCTGGTCTTCAGTCTGGGCTACAGTCACTGTCAATCTTTAAGGCTCACCCTGCAGGTACAATAATACAGAGGATTAGTAGAGCCCAAATTCTATCCTCTTTCAGAGTCAAATCTCCAGCTGAGTCCTAGAATATTTACCATCAGCTGAGTCAGAATGGGAAGAACCTGAGAATGAGTCAGAATCAGTAGAAGTCAGCAGACTCATTCTATGCATCCGGGCAGTTCTGAAAAATTTGTCTGACAATTTCCAGGAAGAGTTTCTGCAACATCCCAAAGTCACTGTGACGCGACTCCCAAGACTGAGAAGCCTTTCTTAACAGCTAATACAAGTGTGGGAATGAGTGCCCATTCTCTGTCTGTTTCTACAGAAGCAATGAAGAATTGCTGAGGACTACTCTCAACACCTTTGAGCCTCCTGGAGCTTTGTATCTTCAGTTTATTTTTTCCTTGGTGTGGAAATTGCAAGTGACTTCAGCTACAGACGTTGTGAATTAATTTCCTATGCCTGCCCCTGGGGTCCTGGGAGGAAATGGGTGCACCTGCCCCAAATCAAATGAATAATTCATATTGCATCTGGGTCTAAAGGTGATAGGCAGCATAGAAATGCAGAAACAGCTGGAAACAAGATTAAGGATGTCCCTTGGGAAAAAAAAACACTGAGTCAGGAAGGCAAACTCATTTGGCTTTTTACCTGGTGCTCATTCTTCTGAATTTGATCAGCTGAGGGTTCTGTTGTGCATAGTTCTCTGAGAGCTCTGGACAGAGGTCAAAGGCAAAGAAGTCCAAAGAAGACAAGGGTCAAAGAATGGTCACCTTCTCCAAATCAGAGGAAGTTCATTTTGCTCTGAAGACTGTGCCTCTGGGTAGTTGGACATGTATGTCTTCCTTCCAAAACAGGAATTCGTGTTACTTTGGAAAGGCGGATATTTTGGCACAGCTATACCAAGGAAAAGGCCCCAACTCTGTCATTTGACATTGTGTGGGGCATATTTTTTCTAGAGATGTCCAATTTAGATTCCATCCACATGCCCTTCTTTAGTGCAACATTGGCACTGACCTTTGAAGAGTGGGAATCTAGGCACCATTCCCTGGAACCTGAATGAAAAGCTTCAATGAATTGAGTATGGAGAAGGTAAAGCTGCATGAGCTCTGAGGTAAGGTCGTGACAAGTAATATACTCCATCCTGTTCTTTATCTCTCTGAAACTTGCTCTTGGAATCCTGCTATCCTATTGTAAGGAATCCCAGACTGCACAGCGAGACCACACAGAGGTACTGCAACCATCAGTTCCAACTAAGGGCTAAGCAGACACTGGCATCTATATCCCGACATGTGAGGGTGAGTCTCCTCCTCACCTTTGAATCTGCCAGCTGAAGCCGTGGATGTAGTGAATAAGAGATAAACCATTTCTGCTGTGGCTGGGGTGAATTTCCAGCTCACAGAGACCATGAGCGTTCATAAGTGACTGTTGTTTATTGATAATAAGTTTTAGGGGATGATTAGTTATATTGCAGTAGATAACTAATTCAGCCATCTTGGGCACATTATTTATTGTTTTTCATTTGCTCCAATTTCCTAATTCTCTGCAAGGGTTGACACACGAAATAGATGAGATCATAGATTTAAGGGCCTTCTGCCTAGTATGTGGAGTAAAAGGGCTCTGATGTGACATTATGAGTGTGTGAGACAAGTTGGATATGCACCCTGTGGGCTGTCTCTCAGAACACCTCCGTGTGTAACCTGATCTAGGGCCAGTCACACTTGTGGGCTGCACAGTGCACACAGCACCTGCCCTCATCCCTAGTGCACTTGCTTCTCCTTCTTTCCTACTGTTTATGTCTCAGTCCACGGACTGAAGGCTGAGCCCAGCACTTAATGAGGAGATGCTCAGTAAACACTGATAATACTAAGAGATCTGTCTGATTCATTTGTTTTAACTCAAGGATTTTGCCAACCCAGTGGACACTGTGTATATTGGGGGCAGCAGGTTGGTGAGATTAGAAAGCAAAGAGGTAGCCTCCCTCTCGTCCTTGTTTTGTATGAGTCACCTTCCTGTGGCAGGGATGAAATGCCTGACATACACGGCATGAAGGGGAAAAAGGAGTATCTGGGCCATTTCAGAGGTTTCAGTCCACGGTCTGCTGGCCCCGACGCAGAGGCACCACGGCAGAAGACTGCAGCAGGGGAGGTGGCTCAGTGCCTGGAAGCCAGGACACAGACAGGAAATAAGAGAGCCAGAAAGGCGGGGGCTGGGGGCAGCATTTCCCCCTCAGTGCTGGGCTTACACTGACCTGCTTCACATACCCTGGAGTCCCACCTCTGAACAAGTGCACCAGCTAATCAGTTCTTCCGTGGATAAATCCCTTGATGAACTTAAAACCCTCACGATCCAGTCACTTTTCCAAAAATGCTACCTTTGAAGACATGAGCCTGTGGGGGATATTTTAAGTCAAAGCATAACATTGTATTTGATGATTCTCTTCTTTCCAGATGCACTTAGGCTTCCTTTTCCCTGAAACCTCCATTTACATCTTTCCCAGTCCTTCTATGGCTCCTGTCATCCCTGTGTTTGCACCAACACACTCACTGCATTCTGTATTACTTCCTGCTCCCAACTAGACCACAAGCCTGGGGAGATGGGACAGAATGTCTTACACCCATAGCACCAGTAACATGTTCAGTGCTTGACACAAAGTAGTCGCCCAAAACCTGTAAGCAAATGCATAACACAGGGATGATTGAACATAGAATTGATGAAAGATCTGGTTCATTTGCAATTTGCTGTCTTGGTGACCTATGGTAAATCTAGTTATTACTCTTGGGGCTATTTTATTCTTCTTCATGTGTGGAAATCATTATCACCCCTACTCAAGGCCAAAGGACCTCAGGTAGATGGAAGCATTGCAAACCGAAAGGTGGTCCTCAAATAGGAATATTATTTGTTCATTCTGAATAAAAGAGGAGAAAGATTGAGAAGAAATATTATCAGCAATAACAGCCACAGAAACAATCATCCTAACAGTAGCTCCAGCTTAGCACAGATGTGTAAATGGAGAGGAATGGTTGGGAAAGTTTCCCAAGGTGCTGGAACTGGGATTTGAGCCTAGCCCACGTGGTCTTAGAGTCTTTGATTTTTACTCACAAGCACAACTTGATCCCTAACACTCCCTTTGCCAGGAAGACTTCCGAGACTTTCTTCCCATCTCTCAAGGACCTGAAGTGACTTAGAACCCATAAGGCCCCATAAAACACCCAGGCCAGAGATGCCGCTGAGAAACTTCTTTACAGCTAAAAGGGATTGATCCAAAACACTTACCAGGATTGTCTCCACAAGAGCTTTGGCTTCTTTTTATTGCCCTTCTGAAGTCCTCTTAAAATATAAATGTTCGCAGGTATGACAGAAGAACTACTTGTATTTTAGCAAGAATAAGCTCTTAGACTTTCTGGCTTCATCTATTTGTGCCATTCCCCTTTCAAGTAATCCAAGCTTCATCATCTTCGTGTCTAACACAGGACTTTCCTTGCCCCTCTGGATTGTTCAACTTTTTTACTTGCCAGCTATGCATTTCCCTGATATTTGCTATCAAAGGCTTACTCTTTTAAGCTGTAGCTTAAGAACCACCATTTCTAAGAAGTTGTTTCTTTGTTCACAACAGGAATGTCCATTTCGTCACTTAAGGTTGTTTGAAAAACTACTAGCACATCATCAGTTATACTTTACAGGGAGAAGCTTAAGAATGTCCTTTAGAATTAGATTCTTTAAGAGAAAAAGAACAGTAGAATCAGCATAGTAGAAAAAGTTCAGTAGAATTAACATAGTACAAAAGTTAGAAAAGTCCTACTTTTTAAGTATTGATGTGACCTTAGTGGGCAGAGTGGTTCAAGCTGAGGTCTGTCCCCAACTAAAAATGAAATACTTTCACTAAAGGACTTGAAAGACTCTTCTACACTTTGAGTCTAGGACAACAAGTTAAGGGCACACAGGCAAGGGCAGTGTGAAATATGGAGGCTCATGCACTTGTTAGTTTGGGACTTACGCTAAAAAAGTTGTCTCAAAAAATTTAATCTTAATTTAAAAACTCTTAAATTTTAATCTTTAACTTTGCTGTGTTGGTTACTGTCTTGGTTACTTTTCTCTCGTTGCTGAAACAAATTCCCAACACCCAAAATGAAGAAAGGAAAGGTTTATTTAGCTTACAGTTTGTGGAGGTTTCAATCCTTACTTGGCTGGTTCTGAGGCAGAGTGGCACATGGCAGAGGAAAAACGTTCACGGCAGCAAACAACCCGCAAAAGGGAAGAATGGCAGCAAGCAACCTCTTCCTTCCCTTACACTGTAAACAGGCTACCCCCACCCAGGGGGCATGCAGCCCTCACATAATCTCCATGCCCTCCTCTTCCACAGGCTCAGGATGTATACAAAGTAAGCATCCTGGCTTCCTGCTGAGTCATTCAGCCAAACCTCTAGACTCCCCAAGTTGACACAATAAATCAACCATAACAATCCCCCCCTTGTCAACTTGGCAATCAGACACATTTCTTTAAATCAGTTTCCCAATACAAAGACATTATATTACATTAGAACTATAACATTTCACCCCAAAGACTCATGCACATCCCTTCATGCAAAAGGCATTTAGTCAATGTGCACAAGTTTCAGCATTGCTGAAAAGTCCAAGGCCCAAGTCTCCTCCATGATGTAAGGCAAACTCTTTAGTTGCAAGTCCCTGTACAAGTGAAAAATTAAACACTTCTAACATTCAAGGGGACAAAATAAACATTACCATTCTAAAAGGTACCAACAGGGGAATATAGAGCATTGGGACCAAAGCAAGGCCAAAATCCAGCAGGGCTAGCATTATGTCCTGTAATTCCACATACAACATCTGAAGCAACTTGTGGTATACTGTGAGCTCGAAAGGCTTTGCATGAGTCCACCCCTATGGCACTTCTGGTGGTTACAGCTCCCATGGCTTTTCTCTTAGGCCTGCTTTGCTCCCTCCTTGCAGCTTTCATCAGATGATCCACGGTCCTGGCTTTCCTGAATTTCTGAGGTCTGCAGTGCACCTTTTGCTTCACACAGCTTCACACATTGCCCTCTCAGGGGCACACTGCCTGGCCTCTCAGGCCTTCTGAAATCTGAGTGGAAGCCTCTTTAACCTCAGAACTCTTGCGTTTTCCATGTACCTAAAGCCAGAACCACATGGATAATGCCAAGGTCTGCTGCCACCTGGAGCAGTAACCAAACTTTTCTCTCTCTTTGCCATAGGGGTTCAGTGCCTGGATTGCTGGGCACTCTGAATCCAATTCTTAGGAATAAATTCTATATGCTGCCTCCCTTCTAGAACACGGCACTCTGCAGCTGCCTTCTTAAAGCAAAGTCTTTCACCTTTGCAGTTTTGGGACTGCAAAATTTGGAGATTTGCTTCTTGTGATGCCCTCAGGTCATCTTTTTCATTCTCTTGTTCCTTCTCAGCAATACAGATCTCCTCAGCCTTATCTTTGTAACCCACAGCTTTACTGGGGCTTCCTTTCTGGGAAAACTCACAACATTTTAAATCATCCTGCTGGGCTCTTTGCTCTTGATTCTCAATATTAATCTGACTAAAAGCCCCCAACAATAGCTATGCCACTGCCCCAAAATTCAACTGCCTTGAAATTTCTTTTGCCAGATTAATCAGTTCGCTGCCACCCTTAATCTCAGTCTTAGGCAAAGTCTCTGGACATGAGCAAAATGCAGACAAACTTCCTGCCAAAACATAGCATACATCATCTGGAGTCCAACAACCAATGCAGTCCTTCCCAACAGAAACCTCCTGAACCTGGTCTTTACCCGCAGGATTTCTATCAGTCTTCTGGTTTTCCAAGCTCTGACCAGAATCTCCCATACAGAACAGCCTAAGGTGTCCAGCTCTACTATTTCAGGCGACATCTCTGAACCTTTCCAAACTGTTCCCACAATCCATTTCCAAAGACTCTTGAAACACATAATCAGGTATAGTCACAGCAACGACTCCACTCCTCTGGTACCAAATTCTGTCTTGGTTACTTTTCTCTCATTGCTGAGACAAAATACTCAACACCCAAATTGAAGGAAGGAAAGGTTTATTTAGCTTACAGTTTGTGGAGGTTTCAATCCTTACTTGGCTGGTTCTGAGGCAGAGTGGCACATGGCAGAGGGCAAACATTCATGGCAGCAAACATCCAGTAAAAGGGAGGAATAGCAGCAAGAAACCTCCTTCCTTCCCTTACACTGTAAACCGCTTACCCCCACCCAGGAGGCATGCAGCCCTCACATAATCTCCATGCCATCCTCTTTCACAGGCTCAGGCTGTATACAAAGTAAGCACCTTGGCTTCTTACTGACTCACTCAGCCATACCTCTAGACTCCCCAAGTTGACACAATAAATCAACCATAACAGTTACTTTTCTCTTGTTGCTGAGACAAAATACCTGACACTGAGAATTAAGGAAGGAAAGGTTTATTAACTCACAGTCTGTGGAGGTTTCAGTGCATATTCACCTGGCTCCAAGGCAGGGTGGCACATGGCAGAGGGCAACCATTCATGGAGGCAGAAGATAGCAGAAGCAGCAAGAGCAAATTGGAGGAGGAGTGAGAAGAGCAAACCTCTTCCCCTTACATATGCAAACTACACACCTCAGGGCATGTGTAGCACACACACCCAATCAATCAAAACTCTAAAAGCCTACCCCATGACTGCTTGAGTATTTGGGGGTACATGCCAACACAAACCATAATACTTGCCCTAGGCCAGGGTACCTAAGCTGAGCAGATTGGTGGTAGTTTGGCCCCTCAACCCATTTTTCAAAAATATGAACATTTCTTGCTTTACTTTTTAATTGACAAGGTAGATTGTGTATATTTATGGTGAATAACACCATATTCTAACGAATATATTAAGTCAACATGTATTTTAATATGTAACATAAAAGCAAGATAGAAAGATGGTTACAAAGGCTGAGGTGAGGTTGGTCGAAGAACACCAAATTTCATTTGGACAGCACAAATAAGACAGACTTATACTTCATCATAACAAACCATGGGTAATACCAGAACACATACTTGAAAATTACTGAGAGTTAAATTTTAGTATTCTAAACATATACACAACTAATGAATAGGAATAGTCCTTAACTATATAAATTGATTCTCCAACTCACAAAATTTTGATGTTACGTTGGTGTGAAACTGATGGGCATTTAATAGAAAACATACTTAAAATTTTGAACTTGAATCTTTTCCTGGACTAAAAATCTGGAGTGTGATAAAAACCTGTCAGACAATACTGAGCAACACCTGCAAGCCATAGCTCTCATTCGACCACAAAATCATGAGGAGAAACAACCAACTCTACAATGTAGTGCTTTCAATACATTATATGAGATATACTTTACCATTCAAAAACCCTGTGTTAGATAATTTTGCCCAACTGGAGGATAATGTAAGTGTTCTGAGCATGTTTAAAGCATGCCAAGTTGGCTATGATAGTCAATGGACTAAACATGTTTGTCTCAGTTACTTTACTGTCATTGCTGAGACAAAATATTCCAACACCCAAAATGAAGGAAGGAAAGGTTTATTTAGCTTACAGTTCTTGGAGGTCTCAGTCCATACTTGGCTGGTTCAGAGGCAGAGTGGCACATGGCAGAGGGCAAACTGTTCATGGCAGCAGAGCACAGCAAAAACAACCAGAGCAAAAGGGAGGAATGACTGCAAGCAGTCTCTCTCCTTCCCTTACATTGTAAACTACCTACCCCCACCCAGGGGGCCTGTAGCTCTCACACACTGTCCATGCCCTCCTCTTCCACAGGTTCAGGATGTGTACAAAGTAAGCATCCTGGCTTCCTGCTGAATCACTCAGTCCAACCTCTAGTCTCCCCAAGTTGACACAATGTATCAACGATCACATTCCACCCCTTGTCAACTTGGCAATCAGACACATTTTCTTAAACCAGCTTCCAGATACAAAGACATGCTTATATTTGAACCATAACTGTACAAACGAAAATTAGACACTTTCAACATTTAAAGGCACAAAATAAACATTACCATTCCAAAAGGTACCAACAGGGGAATATAGAGCACTGGGACCAAAGCAAGTCCAAAATCCAGGAGGGCTAACACTGTGTCCCGTAATTCCACATCCAGCATCTGAAGCAACTTGTGACACATTGTGAGCTCCAAGGACCTTGCATGAGTCCACACCTATGGAACTTCTGGTGGTTACAGCTCCCATGACTTCTCTCTTAGGCTCACTTTGCTCCCTCTTTGCAGCTTTCCTTAGATGATCGAAGGTCCTGTCTTTTCTAGACTTCTGAGGTCTCCAGGGCATCTTTTGCTTCACATTCACAGCCTCACATATTGCCCTCTCTGAGGCACACTGCCTGGCCTCCCAGGCCTTCTGAAATCTGAGTGGAAACCTCTTTAACCTCAGAACTCTTGCATTCTCCATGCACCTAAAGCCAGGGCCAAGTGGATGATGTCAAGGTCTGCTGCCACCTGGAGCAGCAGCCAAACTTTCCTCTCTCTGGCCTTAGGGGTCGAGTGGCTGGATCGCTGGGGACACTGAATCAAGTGCTGAGGAGCACATTCTCTATGCCGCCGTCATTCTGGAACCTGGCGCAGCCACCGCCACTGTTCTGGAATATGGCACTCTTTGGCTTCCTTCTCAAGGCAAGCTCTTTCACCTTTGCAGTTTTGAGGCTGCAAAGGGTGGAGACTTGCTGCTTGTGATGGCCTCAGGCCATCTGTTCCATTCTCTTGTTCCTTGTCAGCAACAGAGATCTTCTCAGCCTTATCTTTGCAATCCACAGCTTTACTGGAGCTTCCTTTCTGGCCGAACTCACAACATTTTAAATCATCCTGCTGGGCTCTTTGCTCTTGATTCTCAATATAAGTCTGGCTAAAAGCCCCCAACAATAGCCATGCCACTGCCCCAACATTTGATTTTTTCTTTTATTTTAGAAACATAAAAGTACAAAAACATATTGACAAACAGACACCAATTAGCATAGAAAATAGTACAATCACAACTAATCTATAGACAAGGTGATATGGTCTCAACAGTGGTTATTGCTTTATCCATTGATATCTTCGAATTGTAGATGTATGGACCCATATACAGACATGCAAATTTAGTCAGACAGTTAATCCTCTCAACAACAGAAAAAAAAAAAAACACAAGAACCAAAAATCCAAAGACAAGAAAGAAAACAGGCATACATCAACAACAGCAACAACATCAACAACAGCAACAACAGAAAAAAAACACCGCTTGTTGCTGCTTTACATATTGATATCTTCGAAGTGTGTGTTCAGGCTAACACATACAGATATACACTATTAATCTAATATCCTGTCATCG
>PVLD010021865.1:0-30507 GCA_004027595.1 Dinomys branickii
AATACTTCTCCCCCTCACTAGTATTATTAATCAATATCACTTTTTAAATGTACTAAACTAACTTTAGTTATTGTCCAGAAATGAGGAACTATAAAGTTAATATTATATTAATTATTTATTTAAGACTTAATGTCATTAATTTCAACAAAGAAATAGTTTGCATTTTGCAAGTATATATGAGTTATTTACCTTTCTGTAATTGATTCATAAGATCAAAATGTTGTGTAGCATTAGTGGAAAATGGAGCTCTCTGAAATGCCTAAGATATTAATTAAAAATAATATGGGCATACTGATTATTACCTAAAGAATTAAAATTTCCTGATTTGTGTACATGAATTGCACATTTTAAAAACAAAATCTGTGAAGTAAGATAAGCAAATCTTTTCTAATAGTGCTTTTATGCTCTGTGGTTTATTAACATTTTCAAACTAATTGGATCATAGAGTTTGGGGAAATATGCAGGTAATACTGATCTAAAATTGAAAGGTACTCTGAAAAAGGAAATAAAAAAAGATATCAGAAATTGGAAAGATATCCCTTGCTCATTGGTAGGAAGGACCAACATAGTGAAAATGCCCTTACTCTCAAAATTGTTACACAGATTTTGTGTAATCCTAATCAGAGTACCACTAACATACCTCACAGAACAAGAAAAAATTCCTAAAATTCATTTGTTTCTTGGTTACGTTTCTCATTGCTGGGACAAAATACCTGACACCCAGAATTAAGGAAGGAAAGGTTTATTTAGCTCAAAGTTTGTGGAGAATTCAGTACACACTTGGCTGGCTCTAAGCAGAGTGGAACATATAGCAGAGGGCAATAGTTCCTGGGAGCAGAAAACAGAAAAAATTAGCAAGAGCAAAAAGAGAGGAACAGAGAGAGCTATGCCCTCCCTTATATTTTTTGTAGGCTACCCACCCCAGAGAGAGCATAGTACTTACACCTATAATCCAAGCATTGGACCATGAATCCATCACAAATTCTAGAAGACCCCCACATGACTGCATGAGGCTTTGTAGGGACATCTAGAGACAAACCATAACATTCAGCCCATCTTCCCCAAAACTCACTCATATCCATTTATGCAAAAGGCACTTTAGTCCATTTCTAAGAGTTGCCAAAGTCATAACTTTCTCAGCACTGCTGAAAATTCCAAGTCCTAACTCTCTTCCAAGATCTAAGGCAAACTCTTAGCTGTGATCTTCTGTACAAATGAAAAGAGAGTTAAACACTGGCAACATTCAGTGGCACAAAATAAACATTACCATTCCAAAAGGTATAAATGGGGATACAATGCATTGGAACCAAAGCAAGTCTAAAATCCAGCAGGACAAACATTAAGTCCTGTACTTGCATATGGAACATCCAAAGTAATCTGTGTTAAATTGTGAGCTCCAAAAGGCTTGCATGACTCCAGCCCTATGGCGCTTGTGGTGGTTGTAGCTCCCATGGCTTCTCTCTTGGTCTTGCTCTGCTCCCTCCTTTGAGTTTTCCTCAGACAATCCATGTTCCTGGCATCTCCAAACTTCTGGGGTCTCCACTGCACCTTTGGCTTCACCTTCCCAGCTTCACACACTGACCCCTTAGCGGCACACTTCCTGGCTTCTCAAGCCTTCTTCTGAAATTGAGGTGGAAGCCTTTTTAACCTCAGAACTCTTGCACTCTGCATACACCTAAAACCAGCCCCATATGGATATTGCCAAGGTCTGCTTCCAGCTGGAGCAATAGCCAGGTTTCCTATTTAACTATAGGGGACAAGTGCCTGGATCACTTAGCATTATGAACCTGATTCTTAGGTACAAATTATCTATGCTGCCACCGTTGATTCTGGAGCCTGGTACAGCAACCACAGACATTCTGGAACATAGCACTCTTCAGCTTTTTCCTCAATGTAAGGTCTTTCAAATTTTCAGTTTTCAGACTGCAAAAGATGGATACTCACTGTTTCTTGTTCTCAGGCCATCTTTTGTATTCTCCTTTCCTCCTCAGCAATAAATATCTCCTCTGCTTTATCTTTGTGGTCTGTAGCTTTATTGGAACGTTTCCCCTGGCCAAACTCACTACATTTTAAATCATTCTGCTGGGATATCTGCTCTTGATTCTCCATATACATCTGGCTCAAAGCCATTAACAATAGCCATGTCACTGCCCCAAAGTTAGAGGCATTACACTGCCTTGAAATTTCTTCTGCCAGATTATTGAATTTGCTGCCTTTAATCTTAGTCTCAAGCAAAGTCTCTGGACATGAGCAAAAGGCAGACAAAGTTTTTGCTGAGACAAAACATGCATCATCTACACTCCAACAGCCAATGCAGTCCTTCCCAGCAGAAACCTCCCAAGCCCAGTCTTTATCGGCAGGATTTCTATCAGCCTTTTGGTTTTTTGTGCTCTCACCAGAATCTCCCATGCAGAACAGCCTGAGGTATTCCAGCTCTATTCTTTCAGGCAACATCTCTGAACCTTTCCAAATTCTTTCCACAAGCCTTTCCCAAAGGCTCTTGAACCACATGGTCACATATAGACACAGCAATGACCCCATTTCTCTGATACCAAATTCTGTGTCAGTCACTTTTCTCTCATTGCTGGGACAAAATACCTGACACCCAGGATTAAGGAAGGAAAGGTTTATTTAGTTCAAAATTTGTGGAGAATTCAGTCCATACTTAGGTGGCCCCAAGACAGAGTGGCACATAGCAGAAGACAACAGTTCATGGCGGCAGAAAACAGAAAAAAGCAGCAAGAGCAAAAATGGAGGAGCAGAGAGTGCTATGCCCTCCCTTATACTGTATGCAGGCTACCCACTCCAGTTTGGGCACAGCACTCACACTCATAATCCCAGCATTTGACTATGAGTCCATCAGAAATTCTAGAAGCTCCCCCCATAACTGCATGAGGCTTTGCAAGTACATAAAGACAAAAACCATAACAATTTGGAAACAGAAGAGACCTACATTAGCAAAAACAATTCTGTGTACCAAAGGCAAGGCAGGAGACATCAAAATCCCTGACTTGAAATTATAGTACAAACCTTCCGTGATGAAAACATTATGGTACTGGTAAATATAGACCTATGGATCAATGGAACAGATTAGAAGATGGAGAAACAACTCCAAACACACTCAGTCACTCTAGCACTAAACTAATATCAAAATGGATTAAATATTTAAATATTAAAACAGAAACACTAAATCTACTGGAAGAGAGAATACATAGAACTCTTCAAGACATAGGTGTAGGCAAAGGTTTCATGCACAGAAACCCAATCACACAGGAAATACTACAAAGAATCAACAACTGGCATTTTATCTTATCAGAAAGCTTTTGCATCAGAAAAGAAATTATCAACAGAGTAAAAAGACAACCCACAGAGTGGGGAACAATTTTGCTATTTGTTACTCAGACCAAGGGTTAATATCTAGAACATATAAAAAATTGAAAAAGTTAGACTTCCCAAATTTAAAGATCCAATCCAAAAATGGGCATCTGAAATGAATAGACACTTCTCAGAAGAATTACCAACAGTAAACAAATATATGAAAAAATGTTCAACATCACTGATCACTTGAGAGACACAAATTTAAACAACTGTGAGATTCTATCTCACTACAGAAAGAATGGCTATCATCAAGAAATCAGCCAATAATAATTGCTGGCAAGAGTGAGGGAAAAACGAAGCCATCCTCTACCATTGGTTGGAGTGTAAACTGGTGCGGTAACAGTGGAAATCAATATGGATATTACTCAAAATCTAGGGCTAGAGGTGCCACTTGACCTAGACATTCCCCTTCTGAGTATCTTCTTAAAAGAATTAAAAGCATCGTGTCATAGTGATATATGCGCACATATGTTTATAGCAGCACAGTTTGTAATAGCTAAATCTTGGAAACAACCCAAATACTCACCAAACAATGAGTGTATTAAAAAGGACGTGGTCTTCTTTCAGTTCTATTCATCCATAAAAAAGGATAAACTTGAGACATTTATAGCTAAATGGACGGAACTTGAAACCATAGTCTTAAATTGGACATGTGTGTAACTATCACATTGCCTCTCTGATGTGAGAAACTGAAAGTGTAAATCAGAACCAAAATATGTAATCGATATAGTGAAATTGGAAGAAATTGTTCAAAAGAAAAGTGGAACTGGCAGGGGGAGGGAAATGAAAAAGATGATAAAAAGAGCAGCAACAGAGCTTTGAAAATAAGGAGGGGACGAGGGTTTGAAGGGAGGGGAGTGGGGAAAAAGAGCAACTAAGATACATCATGTACATGTACAAATTCCTTATGATGAATGTGATCATTATGTTTATCTAAATTGTATCAATAAGCTTAATAAAATAATAGTGAAGTCCATATCATTTTACTTTATGATGAGTAGTATATTATTCATAAACTAGATTGCATCCCAAATCTAGTATCAGTACAATATTTCAAACCATCATGTAGTTTTTTAATACTATGTTCTAGTAATTGAAAAATTCAGTAATGCAGAGGCACATATATAATTTCAGGCTCAAAATTTCTTGAAGACTGAAGAGAAATCACAAATCTCTGCTGTGCATACTTTATTGAAGGCAGAGAAGCACAAGTCTTCACTGATACTTGCCCCTGTGCTTAAATATGAAGGCGTCATATTTTTTCTTCAGCAGTTCAAGTTTCCTCTGACCTACCACAAATGAAAACTTTTTTTTTTTTTGCGGTACTGGGGATCGAACTCAGGACCCTGCGCTTGCTAGGCACGCGCTTATTCCACTGAGCTATATCCCCAGCCCAGGCCTACCACAAATGAGATCTAACAGGCCATAGTTACTAGTAATTTAAAATAAGACAATATATACCTGATATATTCAACACAGAACAAATAAGTAGTAAGCCCTTCAAACTTGTCTTTTTTATATCTTTCCACAGCTTTAATATATCTGGCCAGAGTTGTGTTTGTCCATAACACAAACTATATTATATTGAACACTAACCATATGCTGTGCATACAGAGTTTAATAAATTAATTAATTAACTGTCAATAATCTCAAAGTTTGCTGGTAAAGAAAGATTAAGAAATAATGAAATAAGGATATGGAAAACATTTTATGGAAATATGGGGAATTGTATGATTAACTTGCTGTAGAGTATGAATAGAGGGAGGGTATGGGAGGGAAATATAAATTCAAAAATACTTCAGACAACTTCAAGTAGGGTAGAATATTTGGCATCAGGAAGACCTAGTATTCATTCTACATTTCTCATTTAATAGTTAAGAGGTCATGGAGAAAATTTTTGAATATGTCCCAGGCTCAAATTCACTGTGCATAAAATAAAACTGATATCATTTTTTTCATTCCTTTGTGGGGCTACTGTTATTGGATGTACTGCAATACTAGGTCAATGCATGGAGTGGATAGAATAAGCTTCTATTCCAACTTGCAGCCCCAATAATACATTTAATACATTGTCCGTGGATAGAGGACATATCAGCTATTAAACTAATAAGAACACATACTATGCTTGATCTTAGCCAAGGCCGAGAAGTGATTAGGTGATACAACTCTTTACAAATAGTTATGAAGGCTGAATGAGTTCATGAAGGACATATGCCTCGTGAATAGTAGGCTCTATATAAATAGTAGCAGTTTTTATTGATCGCTATTGAGAAAAAAATTACATAAGAATGTCTAGGATAGGAAAGAGGCAATAGTAAGTGCATTGAACTTATTAGAGTATGTGGTGCTAGATAGTAAAGATGAAGCTAGAAAGATAGTGACTGGATGGTGAAAATGTCTTTATTGTGGGATGTGATAGAGAATCTTTCAAGAATTTTTATCACTGTGCTTACACTGGGGAAGATGATTTGGCAGGCAAGAGGAAGCATGAATGAATGAATGAATGAATGAATTTGAGACAGGTTCTTGCTGTGCAGTTCAGGTTGGCCCTGAACTCACTTTGTAGTCCAAGCTGGTCTCGAATTCAGGGCAATCCTCCCTCCTCAGCCTCCTGAGTACTGGAATTAGAGGCATGCACCACAACACCTGACCTGTCAAGCATAAATTTAGATTCCAAAAGACCGAGTAGAAAAGTGTAACATCAGTTCAAGCAAACATTATAAGAGGTGATGTGAGGCAATGGGAAAGAAACAGACATTAAAAAATGTATGGGATTGAGTTAAAAAAAACTTGTTAACTCCTGAAGGGTTGTAAGATACTAGAGTCTAGTGAAAGCATAGAGTTGAGGAGGGTTTTAAAATTTTTTATTAGTATATTTTGCAGCAAACAATCATTGTACTTATTATGTTAGTAGATCTACACACCACATCTTATTTTTACTTCCTCTTCCTGTCTTCTACCTCCCCTCTCCTTTCATCTCTTGATCCCATTCCTATTTGGAAAAGATCTATCTCTCAGTTTCCTATCATCTGTCTTTTATTTCTCTCTTTAAATTATTCATACTTTCAGTTTCTCATGTAAATCAAACCAGGCAATATTTAAGCTTGTTTGTTGAATCATACCACTGAGTTATTCATTTTACCATTAACCTTTTGATAACTATATATTTATAAAAATATTCCTAATTTACACAGCTTCAAACACTGTACCAAATTTATATATTACCTTATAATGGTAGATGCACTAAAAAGAATATTGAAGCTACTTCAGTTCTAGTACCTCTCCCTCACCGTCCAGGACGTAACAGAACATTGTAACCTTACACCAACCTTGTGTGTAAAACTTGCCTTATTATACATTGTGCATTATTTTGTTAAATCATTTTGTGGAAATCCCGTTCTATATTTTGGAAAAGTAACAGTATTTCTTCTTAATTAATACGAATTTAGATTTTTTTGAAAAAAATCTGGAATCCTCATTTTATATTTGCCTGTTATTTGTTATATCATTGTTTATCTGTTTGTTGCTTTTATTCAATATATGAATCTGAAAATTTTTTAAAAAATTAAGCTTGTGTGTCTAACTTATTTCACTTAACGTTATGGTTTCAAGATGGGTCTGTTTTCTTCCAAATGACTCAAAGGTACGCTCTGTATGACATTATATAATATATATATATATATATATATATATATATATATATCTTTATCCATGTAGTTGATGAGTATATGGGCCTCTTCCGTAATTTACCTATTAAAAATTGTGCTACTATAAACATGGATATGCATGTATCACTCTAATGGGATGTATTTAACTCAGGAAGATACTGAGAAGAGGTAAGTTTGGGTGAAACAGAATTTCTTTTTTTTATTTTCTTAGTTTTTTCATAACACTCTGTAGTGATTTCCAAAGGTTTTGTACTAGTTTACATTTTCAACATCAGTGAGGAAGGGTTTTTGAGGAGGGGAATGAGATTCAGAGTCCTTAATCACAAACACTTCGAGCTCAGGCAAACATAAATTTATTCAGTTGCTTGTACATGTACAGTCACAGATTTTCAATTTCAGTGCCCGATGCGCTCGTTACTTTCAAAGCTTTCACTTTTACAGAATTATATTCCTAAACCTTATTTTCCCCCTGGATTTGAAGCCAAGTAAGTGGGAGCACAATTAATGATCCTTATTTCTAATGCGCTGGAAACTCCGGTGTCCTGCTCTTCGTGATCGCTCAAAGCCGGTGGTGAAATATACAGGAGGCATAGTTCCGTGATCTTCAAGAGCACAACACAGCAGTCCTAGATGTACAAGGGTGAAATAATATGTGTGTTTTGCAGAATGTTAGAAACCTCTCCAAGGTACTGAGCTGACTTAGCCGCTCTTACATTTGCACTTACAGGTCTTTTTGAAGGGTGAAAGGTGGAATGACTCTTTGAGTTCTACAGTGTTTTACTGAAAAGGATTTTGATCATCTATCTCCTGTGTAAGAAACTAACTACTTTATCACCAGGATATTGTTAAGAGCTGAGTGTACCGTGGGGCTTAGCATAGCAAAGTAGAGAATCATGATTGGGAGACAACATAGAGCATATAATTATTGTCACTATGAATTCAGTGTTCTTGTAGCGGGATGAGAGCCAAGTAAGTATCAGACACCCTGCTTTCCTTGCTGCAAGAAGCGTCCAATTAGAGGCCTCTGTGTTTGTGTGTTTGTCCACATGTGCCATCAGTAGTGGGGGAAAACTTAGAGCATCAGAGGGATAAGCAGGGATAGGGTTCGCAGTGCGCACAGGTATGTTATTATCTTTTAAAAACATTTTTTCCCTCTAGCTTCTACGGACTCATGTATAGTAGACTCAAACCCTGTCCCAAGTATTTATCACCAAGTATTGAAATAAACGCGGTTCGGCATAGGACAACAGCTTTTCCTGAGCCCTGAAATCAGTTACTCCTGTAGTCCTCCCCTAGCCCTGACTCTCAGACGTTGGGGTGGGGTCGTCCCTAGTTCCCGCAACCTTTTTGAGAATTCTCCCCGGAGCAAGACAGCTCAGTCTTCTTGAGAGAGCCTGCTGAGCATGTGTGAAGAGAGCTGCGCATGCTCGGTGGAGTGGGCAGGTTTACCGAGACGCTCGCAGTGTCTTTTACTACTCTTCACCCGCCTCCCCCACGCAGCACGTCCCCGCCCTTCTTTCCCACCATCACCACGCAGTCCCCCGCATCCACCCCGCCCCTCTATTCCGCCCCCACCCCCGCCCCCACGGCAGGCTGGGGAATCTCCATTGACGTTCCGGTGACGCCGCCGTAGGGGGTTCCGAGCGCCGCACAGGTAACGCCGTGGCCGCCATATTGGCAGAGCGGGGAGCCGGGAGCGGGAGCTGCGGGAGTGCCCAAAGAAGCTGGTGACTGGGCGGGGGGAGTCACTCTCTGTCTCGCGGCCGTCAAGTGTGCGGCAGTAGTGAGCGCGAGCCGAGCGGCCGCTCTGGCGCACTCCGCACGGAGTTGACTTCTGTGTAGGAGCGGCAGCGTGCGCCAGAGACTCGCAGCTCCCAGCTTCTGAGGGACCCTGGGCATGGGCAGTGGTCGCTGAAGGCAGGGCTAGGGGCGCAGCGGCGGCGGCGGCGGCAACGGCAGTACCAGCGGGCCGGCTTGTTAGACAGGATGCTCGGCTGTGCTGACAGTCGGCGGCTCCAGTTCGGTTTTTCCTGAAGGGGCGATGCTGCCTTTCGCTCCTCAGGACGAGCGGTGGAACCCAGAAATGGAGGTGTGCGGCGGCGGCACAAGCAGTGGCGAGGTTAGTGCGGTGGGCGAGATGGGCTGGACCCAAGTACCCTTTTTATTGGAACCCTGGCCGTGGGCCGAGAGTAAAAGCGAGCAGAGTGCGAGGGCAAGCCCCCTGGACGCTGCCGGGGGGCGGAGCGCTCGCTCCCAAACTGTGCTGTCCTTGGGGAGGCGGCAGGCTCCAGCGTGCAAAACGAGTGAAGCCGGGTCCGGGCATGGCCTCACAGGCCGCGCTGGAATTGTAAGTTTCCTCACTTTGCAATTTCAAGTGAACCTGAGGGGAGTTCAGAGTGCTGTGGGCGGCTCCACGCGTCTCTCTTTCACCACCTCGCTGTATTTGCTCTCTGGGAAAGCTGGGAGGTAGTGGTGCTCTACAGGTCCCTTTTGAACCCGGGGTGTTTTATAAACCTGGTGTGACAAAAAAGAGTAAGGTACTGAAGTAAATGTGGGGAGCAGTGTTCTTCGGTAACTTAGCTGTTTTGTGTCTGTGTGGCTTGTTATAGTTTTTAACACCCAAGTCTAGACTGCCGTCTGACATTATATTCAGGTGACGGTCTGCTGTTCATCTCCTTCCCCCCTTCATCTTTACCACTTGCTGTCCCCGCCCCTTTGGTCGGTAAAAGCAAAGGCAGAGTAAACCCCAGCCCTCATAGAATGGCTGTTTAGTACTAGCAAAGTTCTACCATAATATTTTGTTTTCCCACTCTGTTCTGTTCGGCTTTGGTCCACAGCGCCGTGAGAAATTGGATGTTCACAGGAACTTTGTTGTTACAAAAAATGGGCAGCGTTTAAACACAGAAACATGTCTATTGTGTTAGAGTATGGGATCCTTTTCTGGCAACCTAATAGCACACTACTCCGGCAGACGCCACCATACACCTCCTAAAAATATTTAATGAATGCCGCCAAATTGATTCACAGTAGGATATTTTGAGGTAAGACACCCACTCCTTGACATCTCAAGGGTGCAACTTTGTGTTCTAGTACTTGCGCTATCTTTAAAACCACATTTTGAAATGTATGGCTGTCTTGTTCTTTTTTAAAAAAATTTGTAACTAAACTGGGTTAGACTATATGTTGGAATAGCATGTAAGAAAAAATGCAATGGAAATAAATTCAGAAGCGTCCGAAGTTGAGCCCGTTATACTGAGAGGAACATTGTAGGAAATATTTTATTAGTAAACTTAGCAATTCCATAATACTTTTTAATATCTTATATCTCTCAAGAATAGGAACAACGAAAGGGGGTTCATTTCTTGAAATATGTGAACACTGACTTATATTGCTTGAATTTTTTAGCAAGACTGTTCAAGAGGAAAGGGAGTTTATCTCATGTATGTAATTTATTGGTTTATTGTCACAGACATTTGCTTCATAAAAACAGTTAAATGTTTCAACATAGGGTGGGGTGAAAGACGGGAGGTTTTCTCATGCCTACTACTTTCTTAACTTTCAGTATAGTATGTTCCATTGTAGTTACCACATTTTTTATTGCTTGCAGTATGTTTTAGGAATTTTAGAGATTTAACAGTTCTCTTTACCTCAGCAATTTGGAAACATACTCGAATGGAAATTGTTAACCCTATGAAGTAAAATGAAAGGTAAAGATAATGTGGTTTATATAGTAGTTTTACCTTCTTTGTCTAAAACAGTTATGAGTAGTTAGATTGAACTCTGCAAGTGACTTAATTAAAAATACTGTAGGTGAAAATTGCTCCATTTTACAGGTCAGTTGATTCTTTCAAAGAGTTTTTATTTGTTTTAATGACAATTCAGTGATAAGGAGTAAGCAGTTTCACTTATCAGAATTTTACATGCTCATTGATGGTAGGTTTAGAAATGCTAAATTTTGAGTATGAACTTTACAGCCTTCAGTTGTGGTAGGTTTTAGGACTAAGATGTTTTCATTGTATGCTTCACATTTTTTAAATGTGGTAGAATCTTTACAAAAAATTTAGGTAAGAATCAGTTAAATTTAATGGCATGAGGAATGATTGCCAATTTGTGTGTGCTCGATCCTCGTAGCACCAAAGATTATAGACATTACCATATATTTTGTAGTTATTTTCACTGTCTTTTACCAGTCTTGCTTCAGTGGTGTTAAGGTTTAGATATGAAAGTCTCCTCTCCTAATCAGAAGTGAGGATTTTGGAAGGTGACTAGATTATGGAGGTGCTATACTCATCAGTGGATTGCACCATTGATGAGTTTATAGCTGACTTTGCTGTTCACAGTTGGGGCCTCGTCAGAAGTGGCAGGTCTCTGGGCACATAACCTGGAAGAGTGTATTTTGACTCCTCCCCCAACCTTCTGTTTCCTGGCTGCCATGCACTGAACAGCTTTCTTCTGCCATGTCTTGCAACATGCTGTTTCTGCCTTGAAACCATGGACTGAATCCTCTAAAACTCATAATCAAAGGTAAATCTCTCCATCTTTAAGTTGTGGGTGTCGGATATTTTGACCTAGTTATGGAAAAGAGATGAACATAGAAAATTGGTACCAGATGTGGGGTCATTGCTGTGACTGTACCTGATGATGTAGTTTAAAAATGTTTGGAACCAGTTTTGGGGACAAGGTTGGAAAGGCTTGGAAATTCGGGATATCAAAACCCTATTGTTAGTTACTTTCTTACTCTGGAGACACATTACCAGACTCATAATTTAAAGGAGGAGAGGTTTATTTTTGCTTATGATTTTTAATTGATTCAGTCCATAGGTGGCCTGCTTCAGGGCGGGAGGGGAATGCTCAAAGGGCCTGGCATGAAGGGAGAGTGCTCACATCAAGGCATCCAGATAGTAGAGAGTAAAGAGAAGAGCCAGGGAGGGTTGTATATCCTTTTAGGTCACAACCCAGTGACTTGCCTCTTCCCACCAGCCCCCCACTTTGCAACGGCATATTCAGCTCTGAACCTGTGATCTAATTATCTTTTAATAGGCTTATCTCTGAACAGAGGAGGCTTTTCTGGGACTTCCTATATCTAAACCATAATACCCCAGAATGATGTAAACAGAATTTAACTGGTGATTCTGTTTTAATCTCAGAAGATCAAAGGGGTAATCGGAATGTGAATAATAAGAGGCAGGCTCATGAGGTTTTAGAAAGGAATGAGGGCTGTATTGGAAATGACTAGAAGCTGCTCAGGTTGCATTTTGTCAAATAATCTGTATATATTTTGGCCATGTCCTAAGACTTTGTGTGTGGCTGAATTTAAGTTAGAGGAACCTTAATCTTGTGGGGAAACTTTCAAGGCAGCCCAGTATTTAGGCTGTACATGGATATTGCTGACTGCCTTTAACCATCTTTTTTTCCTACTGGTGGCAGAACTTGGTGCTGTCCGTTGGTGCTAATTTTGCAGCCATGAAGTATGCAAGAGCTGTGGTGTGATGGAGGATTCCACCTAGGTCTCAGAAGTCCTGGGAGGCATACAGTATGCCTGTGAGAGGTCACTCTGTATAGCTCTGAGAGTGAAACCGAAAGTTCAGTGGCCCCAGGAAGTTAGAAATGTCAGGAATGAGGAAGGTGTGCTGAGTTAAACTACAAGCAGCAAATGGAACTAGCCTGAGAGTGGCCATATGGACTGGTACATACATCGCTGTAACTCACCACAACCTGCCCTGTGTACTAGACATGAAGATACAGGATTTAACGATTTTCTTCCTGAGTGTCGGTCTTGTTTGGTTCAGTTTCTTTCTATTCCTTTATTTCTCTCTTGGAGTGCAAATTTTACCTTGTGCCGTTGTATACAGAAAATATTTTTCTTTTTGATTTACAGGAGCTGAGAGCTAAGACTTTGCCTTGAGTGTCAGAGGAAATTTTGTACTTTTCAGTTATGCTAGAACTGTTAAGATTTTGGCAGCTCCTGGAGATGGACTAAATTCATTTTGCAAAATGAGATGAAAGTGAGCCATTTGGGTGCCAGGGGTAAAATGTTATGGTTGAGATGTAAAATGTTTCTCAAACATCTTGTGTTCAGGGTTGGGGACTTTGGAAGGTGACTGGGTCACTGAGGTGCTATTCTCAGCAGTATACTAGTCCATTGATGAATTTATAGTTCAATGTGCTATTGAAAAGTGGAATCATCCAAAGAGAAAGTTCTCTGGAGACATGGCCTAGAAGGATATATTCCTATCCCTGGTGCCTTCTATTTCTTGATGCTTCCTGACTGCTGTGGATTGAATAGTGTTCCTCTTCCATGCCTTCCACAATGCTGATTCTGTCCTGAGGCTGGCTATCCATGGCTTGAATCCTCTGAAAACCTGAGCAATAATAACCCTTCCTTCCTTTGAGTTGTGGGTTTTGGATATTTTGTGCCAGCAAAGGAAAAGTGACTAACTCAAATGGGCAAATGTTAACCTTTGAAGTACCATTAATAAATAAGTAAAATGGTTGTTTGAGACTCGATGTGTTTCCCCACATTTAAGAAAAACTTATTTTGGATAAATTGTAGCTTTAAAGTAGTGCACAAGAACAAGACATAATTGTTACGAGCCTAGCCCTCTTAAAAATTTGTCCTATGGTAAAATATGTTAAGGTTTTAATAATGAAGTAGTTTGGTTCCAATGGAAGGTAGAGAATGGGCCTTAAGAAAAGATGAGCTCCATCAACCTCTGGGAAGAGATTTCTTGGAAAATGGGAAATAGTTTTAGTTATTAAGTTTGGTTGTGAAAGCTGTTAAAAATCTATCTCAATCATATCTACAGAAAATAGAAACTTCAAAGGGCGTTGGCCCTCAGGGATCCACAGATTTAGTTCTAGTTCTGTAGGATCAAGGAAGAAGCGATACTTGAATTGGGATAGGTATTGGTCATACCTGGGGAACTGCCAATACAAATAAGAGTATTTTGATATTGTGAATATTTCCTTTTTTCATTCCATTTTTGAAAAAGAGACATGACATATATTAGAGATATAGGACTCATTCAAGAGTGGACTGTGGATGCTCAGAGAAATGAGGCACAATACAGTTGGAAACTGGGGATCATTTATGTGTTTTCAGTAATGAGAATCTGTGGGACTTAATAATCTGTAGTCTTAGTCTTGTCTAATGGATATGCCATTATGAGTGGGCCATCCATAGTGAGAGAATGTTCTGTTCACTTAGAAAATCCCAAAAGAGTGGTTCATTCATGAGTGATAGTGGACATTTGTAAGTAAAAAGGAAATAGGCAGACACCTTTTAGCTGAAAGAGAGTTGCCAAAGCTTGTGTACTGAACTTTCAATTCTTTATTAAGGGACAATTTTGAAAATTTTAATTTCTTTGTTTCCTTTTTATCTAGTTGTATTTCTTTTCTCCTATTCCATTACCCCTGCCTGTGACTTTAGTCCTTTATTCTTAAAGGAGTACAAAAGGTGAAGGGGCCCTCTTCAGTAACTGCTTCAGGCAAAGGAGGCGTGTTGATCCTGGCTAGCCAGGGACCGAAAGTCTCATCTGACTGATCTAAAGGAGATGTGGGAATATTGGCTTCTATCTCTTGAAGAACTATTATTTTTGGTGGTCTGAGAAAGAGGGAAAGGATATAGGAAATATTAGATTACAACACGAATGAATCATGCAACAGAGAAAAATACCACTGCACAGTATCATAGCCAGAAAAATGAGACCTTTCTTCCCACCAAGTTGTTCCAGGGAACCAGGATGCTAGCCTGTCATTAAACCTTATGGCACAGACTGACACAGCATTGATTTGTGAACATCGATCATGAAATGCAGATGACACTTTTGCAAAGTTGTCAGGAGTATACACAGAACACTGTTTTGGTATTGGCACAGGTTCCACCTTGTACTGCTGTTAGGCTATTTGGTTTGTAGAATGAATTTTCTCATCATTTTTACTTTTGACTTTAATAATGGAGTGCCGTCAGTGTGTACAGTTAGTTAAGAGATTGAATGTGCAACATTATATCCTAAAGTCCTACTGATGTAGAAGAAATATAACTCCCAGTCTGCAAGATGTCAGATGTGGCCATTTCATGTCCCCTGAAGTTAAAGAATTAATTCCAAGGAAAGTGCAGGGTCAGAGGAAAAGTTTGAGAGATAACTTCTAAAGACAGCAGGGATTCTGTGTAGGTTGCCACTGAGGCCCTTTGTCAGGGGTAATTTATACAGCAGTCACAATGTGAGTACAACATGGGTCAAACTATAATCAACCAATAAGTTTACAAGTACAGTGCCACTTCAGTTTATGAACACTTTTGTTTGTAAACAATTTCTTCTGCAAACGGAAGCATCTGGCAAAATTTTGTTTTTGTGAACTCTATGTTGGGTGACAAATACAACTGTGCGGGGGCTGGGGATATAGCTCAGTGGAACAGGCGCCTGCCTAGCAAGCGCAGGGTCCTGAGTTTGATCCCCGGTACCGCCAAAAAAAAAAAAAAAAAAAAAAAAAAAAAAAAAAAAAAAAAAAAAAAGAATTAACAAATACAACTGTGCCCATCTTCCGAACATGAACACAAATGTGGCCATCTTTTCCAGAATTATGGAATGAATTAAGTTCATGAACCAAAGTACTTCTGTGTAGCTGCTTAGCCAATATTGATCAGTTGGGAAGCAGGGCATATATCGGGGGTATATCGCTGACAACATTAACTTCGGCTTATCCATGGCTTCTAAAACGGGAACATTTTGGGAAGGATGGGTCTTAGGTGTTGTGGTCACCCACCTGGGTGTCTATGGATTTAAAATGATCAATAGGTTGAGTGATTAGTGATGTTGAACATTTTTCATGTATTTGTTTGCTCTTTCTCAGAGAAATATCTATTTATTTCAGATGCCTATTTTTGGCTTGGGTCTTTAAATTTGGGGGAGCTGTTTTTTTTGAGTTCCTTATATATTCTAGATGTTAGTCCTTTGAGGAGTAGCTGGTAAGTATTTTTTCCCATTTTGTGGGTTGTCTATTCATTCTATTAGTGGTTTCTTTTGCCGTAGAAATGCCTTGTTGTTGATTCTTTGTAATATTTCCTGTGCAGTTGATGTTTTGTTCATGAAGTCTTTGCGTATGCCTGTGTCTTCAAGAGTTTTACCTATCCTAACTGAACATCACTGATCATTGTAGAAATGAAAATTAAAACAACACTGCGATTCTATCTCACTTTAGGAAGAATGGCTATCATTAAGAAATCAACCAATAACAAATGCTAGCCAGGCTGTGGAAAGAGTGAAAACTGTTGCAACCACTATGGTGGTTCACTCCATATGGAGATTCCTCAAAAAACTAAAAGTAGAGGTCCCGGGCTGGGGAAGTGGCTCAGCGGTAGAGCTCTTGCCTTGTATGTACAAGGCCCTGAGTTCAATCCCCAGCACCACATACATAAAAGTAGAGGTCCCATTTGTCCCAGATGTTCCTCTCCTGGGTATCTTCTGGAGTTGAAAGTATTATACCCCATATAAACATACATAGGAGCACAATTTATAATAGCTAAATCTTGGAACAGCCTATATGCTCATCAAAAGTTGAATCAATAAAAAACATGGTATTTATATATATTGGAGTACTACTCTGGCATAAGGAAGGGTAAACTTGAGTCATTGGTAGGAAAATGGATACACAGCAAGATCATAATCTTAAGTGAAATGAGTTGGACACACCATTTTAAATATCACATTGCTTCTCATATGTGAGAATGCTAAACGGTAAATCGAGAGCATAATTGAGGATAGATATTGGGAAATAGGAAGAAAATGTTCAGATCGGAGGAGGAACAAGGGAGGGAGCAGGGAGAAGGGAAAAAAGGAAAAGGATAAAAGGAAAAATGGAAACGAAGTTTCTATAAATTGCAGAGGGAAATAATAGTTGAAAGGATGAGAGAGGAATGGAGAAAAAGTATCAAGATACATTATGTACATGTACAGATTTCTTATGATAAATGTGATCAATATGTATAACAAATACGTACAAATAAAAAATGAAGTTAAAATGACTATTTGAGACTTGGTCTCTCCATTCCAGTTCTTTCACACAATGTTTAAAGTAAACGTGGATCTTTGAAACAACTGGTTGATTTGTATTATAATTTCCTCAAAATTCAGGATCTTAGTAGGCTGTACCTCCTTTCAGGATCTTAGTAGGGAGTGGCTGCATGTGATGGTACCTAAGGTAGTTTATTCTTTGTCCAAAGTCCTAATACTGTCTGCTCTTAATTTTATGAGTATACTTAGTCACCCCACTCTATCTCAGGCCTTTCAACTAGCTAACTGCCTTACTCATGAGCTAACTATTGTGAACAAATGATCACACCAGAAAACTGATCTGATTTGTCATTGTCTTGAGACTGGCAGGAAAGCTGGCTGATTTGTGGTTTTAACCCAGCATTCTTGGACCCTAGTGTACATCTTCCTATCTACCCTGGGGGGAACCAAGCCATAGGTTTTGGCTTCCTATCTACCCTGGGGGGAACCAAGCCATAGGTTTTGCCTTCCTATCTACCCTGGGGCGAACCAAGCCATAGGTACCACAGTGTCACTGGGTACCATTTGAGACTGCCCATTTTATTCTAGCCCTTATTCTCCAGTCAGTAGCAAAGAAGTCAGTATTTCATAGTTAAATTGTAAGTATATTTTTTTGTTGCCATGTAGGGATGCTGGTTAGATGTTCCCCTTTTGTATAATTAAAAGCAAGTTTTTAATTTGATATTACTTTTGCTCTTTATTGTTTTAGATATACTTTTTCTTTGGGTATTTAAGACCATGTAAAGGTGAGACCTGTGTTAATCAAAATTAATCTTGCTCTCACTACTTTTGGTGCTACGGGCAGAGCTTCTTAGCTATTTCTATTTTTCCTCTATCAGTTGTGTCATCTGTCAGGATGAGTCATGATCTTTGCTAGACCACATGGCTTTCCTTGGAAACATCTTTGGTGACCCTCCACTTAGCACAGTGCACACTGGTTGACTCTTGTCATCTGGGACATAGTCTCTTTGCTTGGGAGGTTGTGTGACTCACCAGAATTATAGGATCCTGTAGATCATGTCCTTTGTCCTTATTGATCTTGGAGTTGCCTGGATAAAAATATTGACTATCATCTTAGCCCAGTTACCTTTCTAACTTTGGTCTCCAACCCTTAGTTGTTGAACACCCAGGTCAGTTACATCAGTATTGAATTGGGGACAGTAGTTTAAATACTACAATTTCATCTGGATATCAAGTGCTTTGAAATATAAAGTACAGTCAGAGAACTATTCTTTTAATCAGTTATGGCTGTCTTAGAAGTCAAGTTCCAAATCCAAGTGGAGATCTCCACAGTCTCTATGTCTTCTTTTATATCCCTTTGTGGTTGCCAAGATAAATGTTACCAGGCTGTGTCCAAGGTCCCCTAAGGCTAAAGTAAGGAACTTAACCTACCCTTTTAAAATAAGTTTGTAGGTTCATTGACTCCCATCCTGGAAAAATAATTTTTAGATCACATCAATAAAAGACACACGAGAAGATTTATTAGCTATGGAGACACATGTGTGTGCTCAGAGAAATGAGGCATTGAGTAATGTGAATATTTCATGAGTTAATGAAATTATCATTAGAGTTTGTGCACTTAGGTTTTTGTTTTGTTTTGGTGTGGCAGTGCTTGGTTACTTATGGAGGTGTTGGTTATAGGATTTCAAATCATGCGTCATATATTAAAACTGAAACTTTATATTTTTTAGCACTACTGCTTTTAAGAAAGTTACTTTTAAGAGTGATAAATAAATTTTCACTGATAAAAGTCAATTTGAGATCAAAACTACAAACTTAAAAAATTTAACCAGGATAGCAACTATCAGTCACTTTCTCACAGTGTGTGAAGTTTCAGTATGTTCCACAGGCTTAAACACAGAAATAGTATGGTGGGATGTCCTGGGTGGTCACAAGCTGCTCCAATCATGGCAGTTAGGAAGGAGAGATGGAAGGGAAGAGCCTTGGTGCGAGATGTAACCTTCCAAGTCATACCCAAATGAAATGCCTCTAACCAGGCCCCCACTCCAAAGAGCAAGGCAGCTACAGTATCCACATAATTCAATCACCTTCCAAAAGCCCCAACTCTAAGCAGTTAAAAATTTGAGGAGTGTTCTTGAACTAAACTATGATAGCAAGTATATTGCAGATTGGGAAAAACTGCATGTTTTAAGTTTTAGGAGATTAGATAGTCCTGGAAGAAAGAACTTTGGTGGCTGGTAAATCTGTTCCAACTCCACTCCCATCTCATGTAGCTGTGTGCACATTACTTAAGCTCTCTGAGCCTCAGCTTCTTCACCCGAAGATGAGATAAAATGCCATTTGAAAAAGTTATGTAAGGGAAATGCAATCTTTGGTTTAGTACACTAAACTCGATTTTGCATAGTAGATCTCTAGCATATAATAGTTACCTTTCTTTTCCCAGCAAACTCTGCTTATTAATTATATTAAAACCTTGGTGTTTAGACAGTTATGAGAATTTTTGCAGGGTACCCTACCATGAGAAATTTTTCTTAAGACTTCCATTGTAAATATGATCCCTTCATTTAAGTATAATGAAGCTCTCAATGAACATTTGTAATCACAGGGTGATTGAGGATAAAATATGAGGTCATATTTAGGAACATTGTGAGGGTTAGGAAGAGACAAGTAATTTCATAATTATAAATGGCCAAAGGGATGTTTTATTGACATTTAATGGTTTTTTCTTTATTTTGAAACTCTTGTAGTAGTAAGAATCAACATTGATTAAATGCTCTTTCAGTACAGGCAGTACAGAACAAAATACACTAATCCCGTAAAAATATTTAAAAGCCTTGATTTCAACAATGCTGACACTGTTTCCTTAATTGACACACTAGTCCCCTAAAAATACTTTCCCATAGTCTCAACAATACTGACACTTCCCTTTAAATGACACAGGTTGAGACCATCCCTCATTCCCTGTGAATCCATCACTTCCCTGAAAACATTAAAACCCTTAATATTAACAATACTGACACACTCTGTTAGCCCATTTGGGAGACCCAAGGGAGATTTTTGTGGGTGAGGTCCCCAGGTTAAAAAATACACATGTGCAAGACATCAGCAACAGCAGCAACCAGCATGGAGCAGAGCACAGGAGCACAAGAGCAAGAGTCCAAGAGCCTCCTGCGTCTTTATTGTGTAATTCTTATAAAGGTTGTTATCTCATATTTACATTCTTACATAGTGCTGTAATGAGAACATATGCTATCTCCTTATTACTTTTGAAGCAGTCTGACTTTATCTGAACTATCAATTGAGAAATTTTGCCCCATTACTCTAGCTGCTGACACACTTTTATTTTAATTCTGAATTTTGCCCCATTATTTTGGCTGAGTATTCTGTGCACAGCTTTTTTTGGGCCCTTTCTTTTGCCCCTTTATCCTGCCTGAGAACATATTCTCTGTGCACTCATTTTTATGTTTTGCTCTTTTTTTTTTTTTTGCCCTTTTACCTTCGCTAAGAAAGCTTTCTGTGCTCACTTACGTTCTTTAACCTTTTACCCTGGCTGCTTTTTTCCCCCTTTCTTTTGCTCACTTCTTACTTTCTGAAAGTTCTCCACGCACAGTTGCATTTCTTTTCTTTTGCACCATTACCCCAGACCCTCTTTTCACATTTCCTTTCCTTTTGTTTGCTACAGAGCTCCCCATTACTTACTATATTTTTGGCTCAGGGCAGAACTTCCCTGGTCAGGCACTTTTTCCCCAATACAGGTTTTTCAAGTCTCTGCTCAGATTTTTCCAGGTCCCAGCTACTTTTCCCAACTCTAGAATTCCTGTTTGGGTTCCACTTGTAGTGAACTGGCCACCCCTGGGTTACGTTTTTCTTCAGGATTTCCTGTACCAAACTGGCCTATACCAGTCCCAGTTCCCTGCCCAGGTATCCCCCATGGGGAATGAGTCCCCTCTGGTCTTTTCTCATTCAGATACCACATGTAGGAACCTAGTCCAGCTATTTGACACCCTGATCTAAAGACAAATGAGGATGAAAGACAGAGTCAGTTTAGCATTCAGGCAGCCAGGGGCCCCTTGCCTCAGGCAGAGAGAAGTGTTGAGTGTCTTGCTCATCCTGCTTTTAGCCACTCAAACAGGAGTGCGGCCAGTTAGAGTAACAAGATTTATGTCTTCCGTTATCCATTAGAACATGCCCATTGTTCATTAGTACATGCCTTTTCTGTAGAACCTGCACTGTGCTATCATTTTTCATTTGTGCTCACAGAGTGTTAAGTTTGATACATTGTGTCAACTTGGGGAGTCTGGAGGTTTAACTGAGTAACTCAGCAGTTGTAAATCTTGGGGTAAACAGGATATATGCCCTTACCCTTGTGGGATGTTGTTTATGTTAATTTGGGAAGCTTTAAAGGTTAACTGTGTGATTCAGGAGGAAGCCGGGTGCTTACTTTGTAAACATTCTGAGCCTGTGGAAGAGGAGGGCATGGAGGTTATGTGAGAGGTACACGCCCCCTGGGTGGGGGTAAGCTGCTTACAATGTAGGAGAGAAAAGGAGGCTGCTTGCAACCATTCTTCCCTTTTGGCTGGTTGGTTTTGCTGTGCTCTGCTGCCCTGAACAGTTTTGCCCTTTGCCTTGTGCCACTCTGCCTCTGAACCAGCCAAGTATGGACTGAAACCTCCACAAACTGTAAGCTAAATAAACCTTTCCTTCTTTCATTTTGGGCATTGGGTATTTTGTCTCAGCAACGAGAGAAAAATAACCAAGACAATTTGGTACCGGGAGTGAGTCCATTGCTGTGGCTATATCTGATCATGTGTTTCAGGAGCCTTTGGAAATGGCTTATGGGAAGAGTTTGGAAAGGTTCAGAGATGTCGCCTGAAAGGGATGCACTGGAATGCCTTCGGCTGTTTTGTATGGGAGATTCTGGTCAGAGTTCAGAGGACCAGAAGGCCAATGGAAATCCAGCCAATAAGGACCGGGTTTGGAAAGTTTCTGTTGGAAGGAAGGACTGCATTGGTTGTTGGACTCCAGATGATGTATGCTATGGCTTGGCAGAAAGTTTGTCTGCATTTTGCTCATGTCCAGAGACTTTGCCTAAGACAAAGATTAAGGGTGGCAGCAAACTGATTAATCTGGCATAAGAAATTTCAAGGCAGTCGAATGTTGGGGCAGTGGTATGGTTATTATTGGCAGCTTTTAGCGAGATTTATATTGACAATCAAAAGCAAAGAGCCCAGCAGGACGATTTAAAATGTTGTTTGGCCAGAAAGGAAGCTCCATTAAACCTGTAGACTGCAAAGATAAGGCTGAGGAGGTCTCTATTGCTGTGAAGGAACAACAGAATGAAAAAGATGGCCTGCGGACATCACAAGCAGCAAATCTCCACCCTTTGCAGCCTCAAAACTGTAAAGGTGAGAGACGTTGCCTTGAAAAGGAAGCTAAAGAGTGTCATGTTCCAGAATGGCCGCAACGGCCGCACCAGGTTCCAGGATGGAGGTGGCATAGAAAATTTGCTCCTCAGAATTGGATTCAGTGTGCCCAGTGATCCAGGCACTCAACCCCTATGGCGAAGAGAGAGGAAAGTTTGGCTACTGCTCCAGGTGGCAGCAGGCCTTGGCATCATCCACGTGGCCTTGGCTTTAGGTGCAAGGAAAATGCAAGAGTTCTGAGGTTTAAGAGGCTTCTGCCCAGATTTCAGAAGGCCTGGGAGGCCAGGCAGTGTGCCCCTGAGAGGGCAATATGTGAAGCTGTGAGTGTGAAGCAAAAGGTGCCCTGGAGACCTCAGAAGTTTAGGAAAGCCAGGAATGTGGATCATCAGAGGAAAGCTGCAAGGAGGGAGCAAAGCGAGCCTAAGAGAGAAGCCATGGAGGCTGTCACTGCCAGAAGTGCCATAGAAGTGGACTCATGCAAGCCCTTTACACCATGTTGTTTCAGATGCTAGATGTGTAATTACAGGACACAATGTTAGCCCTGCTGGATTTTGGACTTGCTTTGGTCCCAATGCTCTATATTACCCTGTTGGTGCCTTTTGGAATGGTAATGTGTATTTTGTGCCTTTAAATATTTGAAGTGTTTAATTTTCATTTGTACGGGGGCAAAATGTTGTTATTCTAATGTAATATAATGGCTTTGTGTCTGGAAACTGGTTTAAGGAAATGTGTATGCTTGCCAGATTGACAAGGGGTGGAATGTTACGGTTGATACATTGTGTCAACTTGGGGAGTCTGGAGGTTTAACTGAGTAACTCAGCAGTTGTAAATCTTGGGGTAAATAGGATATGCCCTTACCCTTGTGGGATGTTGTTTATGTTAATATGGGAAGCTTTAAAGGTTAACTGTGTGATTCAGGAGGAAGCCGGGGTGCTTACTTTGTAAACATCCTGAGCCTGTGGAAGAAGAGAGCGTGGAGGTTATGTGAGAGGTGCACGCCCCCTGGGTGGGGGTAAGCTGTTTACAATGTAGGAGAGAAAAGGAGGCTGCTTGCAACCATTCTTCCCTTTTGGCTGGTTGGTTTTGCTGTGCTCTACTGCCCTGAACAGTTTTGCCCTCTGCCTTGCGCCACTCTGCCTCTGAACCAGCCAAGTATGGACTGAAACCTCCACAAACTGTAAGCTAAATAAACCTTTCCTTCTTTAATTTTGGGCATTGGGTATTTTGTCTCAGCAATGAGAGAAAAGTAACCAAGACACAGAGGAAGCCAGTTAGGCCTCAATTCTTCACTGGTCTACCACATATTCATTTGTTGATAGACATACAGGCTCCTTCTAGGGTTTTCTATTTTGAATTGTGCTGCTATAAACATTAGGGGGTATGTGTTGCTGCAATATGATGTCTTTTATCTATTTTTGGAAGATACCTAGAAGGGAAATGCTGGGTCAAATGGAATTTCTAAGTTTGTTTCTTTGAGAAATCTGTACTGATTTCCATAATGTCTGTAGTACTTTAAATTCTCACCAACAATGTGGAAGATTTCCTTTTTCCTTGCACTCATGCCAACATTTGTTATTCTTAGATTTCTTGATGATTGCCATTCTTTGTGGTGTAAAATGAAATCTGAATGTTGTTTTACTTTCCATTTCTCTAGTGACTAAAGATATAGAACATTTTTTCATGTATTTATTGGCTATTTGTACTTCTTCCGAGTATCTATTCAGTTCACATGTCTATGTTTTTGACTGGGTCTTTTATTTTGGGTGGTCTTAGCATTTTTTAATGTCTTTATATACTGTAGATATTAGTCTTATTTCTGAGAAGTAGCTACCAGAAATATTTTTACCATTGTTTTTTCACTCTGCTGATTTTTTCCTTTGCTGAAACTTTGCAATTTCATATAATTCCATTTTGTTGATTCTTGCTGATATTTCTTACACAATTAGAATTCTGTTGATAAAGTCTTTTTCTATACCTAAGGCTTCAAATGCTTTACCTATTTTATTTTCCAGTTGGTTCATGATTTTTCTTTTGATGTTTATATCTCTGATCAATTTTTATTTTAGTTTAGCACATGGTGAGAGATATGGCTCCAGCTTTAATCTTCCGTTATCCGCCTGTCTATCTACCTACCCACCTACCTACCTACCCACCTACCTACCTATCATCTCCAGTTTTCCAAGCACCATTTGTTAAATAGGCTATTTTCCTTGCAGTATGTGTTTTTGGCTTCTTTATCAAAGATCAAATAGCTGAGTATGTCTGAGCATGTTTCGGTATCCTCTATTTTATTTCATTGATCCATGTGTCCATTTATGTGCCAACACTGTGCTGTTTTCTCCTTATTACTTTTGGTTTGTAGAATAACTTGAAGTCATGTATTGTGACGCCTCCTCTTTGCTCTTGTTGTTCAGTATTTCTCTTGTTGGGTATATTCTAGTTCCACATTAATTTTAGAATTCTTTAGTTCTGTGAGGAATGCTGTAGGTGTTAAATTGAGATTGTGTTAAATATGCATACACCTTTGGTCGTATGGCAATTTTGACTATTGGTTATACCTGTCCAGGAACAGAGGACATGTGTCCATTTTCTGATGTCCTGTTGAATGTCTATTTTCAAATTTAAAAAGTTTTCATTATAGAGGTCTTTCACTTCCTTGACTAGTTTAATGTTTTCATTATAGAGGTCTTTTACTTCCTTGATTAGTTTAATTCCTTTGTGTGTAATTTTTGTTCTTGTTGCGAATGATATTGTTTTCCTCATTTTTTCATCTTGAGTTCATTAATGGTATACACGAATGCTATAGGGTTTTTAAAGCTAGTCTGAGGGTTCAATTTTTTTTTTTTGGTCATTTTGAGGCAGGGTCTTACTGTGCAGTTCTGGCTGGCCTTGAGCTCACTTTGTACCCCAGGCTGGTCTTGAACTCACAGTGATCCTCCTGCCTCAGCCTCCTGAGTGCTGGGATAACAGGCAGTGTACTACCATGCCCAGCTTTATTTTGTAAATGGGAGCTACTGAAGGTTGCTGAAGATGAATGACATTACCAAATACGTGTTTTGAAAAATAATTTATAGTGGTGTGGATGATGGATTGAAATAAGATATTGAAGTAAGAAATATTAGCCAGAAGGCTATTACGTTAGTTGAAATAGTAGTGAAGTTTTTAAACTAGAGCAAGATTAGAAAAATAACTGATGGGGCAACATAGTTGAAATAGACTAGCTGTAATTTAGTAAGTGATTAGATGTTAGGGAATATGAGGGAAGAAAATAAGTGATGGTGGCAAGAATTTATTCAGGTCCACATGTATTTAATGTGTGCTTGCCAGTATGTCTGTGATGGCTACTGGACTAATAAGATAAATAGATCTTTGGCATATAAAGAGAATGAAAATGAAATTGAACGTTTCTTATCTCTAGGGCTGTCTTAAACAACAGTAGACTGTAGCTTTTTTGTCATGTGTAGCATACTTGAAATCTTTACTTCTGAAGGTAAATGCACATACTAGCAAGTTTTCTAAGGCTTTTCCAGGTGTTTCGGGCCATTCTTGATTTAGCCATATTTGTGTTAAATAGTGAGCATCTGATAGGTTTAGAGAACTACTCTGAAAATAATGACCAATGCTTCCTTCTAGAATGTGGGAAAGAAAACACAAACATCTATGTTTCTTCTGTGCTTTTACCAGGTTTATGTGAAATAGACAAGGTGAAAAGTTAAGAGTGCCCCGGTCACTCCTCCGTACATGTGCCTTCATAATTCTTCCAAGTCTAGCTTTGAACATAAGTGGTATGTAAATATTTAGGGCAGTGACTCTAACTTTCAGTGCCTTGATTAGTTCAGCAAGAGAGCTAATCATTGCTTCAGTGATCCTTAATAAGGCTTACAGTGATGCTGTTGCTTTTTTGAACCATATTGTTCCAAAATTACTTCCTTATAGTTTCTCTCATTTATAATTTTGGGAGGAAAGCAAGATAGTTTCCCTTCCAGTAATTGCATTTTTCGTTAGTGCTTTTATTATATTTAGCAGGGGTTCTGAAGGTTTGGAAAGAACATGGAATCTTGAAGTAAGTCTTTTAGTACTTTGTCAGTATTTGCCATGTAAAGTTTATACATTTATGTTCTTTCCAAAGATTATTTACTGTTTTTGCTAATTGCTTATTTTTGCTTGTGTACTTTATTTCCTTTTTATTTATTTTTAGGTGCAGAAAGTTGGAGAGGAAAGAGATTTAGAGCTAATAAGCTTAATTTTACAGATGATAGGCATTTTTTTCAGTTACCTTGATGGCATTCTGTGTAGCTGATTTTATGGTTCAATGTTAACCTGTATTTATACATTTGGAATAGTTGTTGTGGTATGCGTGTATGAGAGCTAGAATGAATGTGTGTATTACTTGCATAAAATATTTGAGATGGTGTATGGGAAATAAAGTCCAATAACAAGCTCTTCATATTCAGGATAAGGGAAAATATAAAGTAGTAAATGTACAGGACGGGTGGAAGATGGAGGTGGAAGGTGAATGAGAACACAGGCAAGAAGGCTTTAGGTGTCTATTACAGCTTGCTCTTGGGCAGGCGGAAATAATATAGTGAAAATAGTCATACTTCTAAAACGGTTACATAGATTTAACGCATAGTTGAATTATGAATTTGGCCTTGAATTTCATTAAGCTGGTTGGATTAAAGTCTGGCTATGTATTGGATTAACCTGAGAGTTTTAAAAAAATTATCCATACCAATGCTTCCCTCATAGGTAGTCACATTTAACTGATTTGGAGAGGAACTGAACATCATTCCCCACATAGTTATGCTATACAGCCAATGTAAAGAAACCACAGTTGTAGCCAAAGTAAAAAATGTCATGTAGTTTTTGCTGTTCAACAAGAGAAAAGCCTATTAGTTCCTAAGCTGACAAATAGGAAACTAGAATGTCTATGAATTGTGATTTTGTGTGTGTTTTTATCCTATCACCGTTTGAAGATATGAATAAGGCCAGAGGAGGTATCTGAGTTTTCTTCTATGCTCTTGCTGTTTAGTTTTGAGAAATTTGAATTTCCCTAGAGTAAAATCAAAACTGTAGTCACCTAGCTGTTTTTGATAGAATAGCCATACCGTTAGCCTATTGAGTAACCTATGTACGTCATGGTTACCTTAATAGCATAGTGACTGTGTTTTGAATAACAAATGTCATTTTACTTATGTCAACAAAAATTACAAAGACCAGGGATAATTACCATTAGTATATAACTCCTCTGAATTGCCTGTGAAGTGGGTAGGGACAAGCTTTAAAAGGAAATACAGCAATTTTAACATTATATATAATTATTTTATCCAAATATAATTATTTTATCCAAAATGATATGCAAATTGATTCTGATTGAAATGTACCTAAAGGAGAAAAGTTATTTCATTTATTGAGCATTTACTAGGTACAAGGCACTATTACATAATTTATACAGATTATCTCATTCAGTTGTATTCACTCTTCAAAACAGATCTGTAGGACAAGTGCAACTTTTTAACAGATGGGAAATAGGCAAGTCAATGGGAAGAACATCTGAAATTCAAAGTTGGAATGTTTTACATTCATGAGTTTTTCTTTATATATTGCTATCTTCATCACAAAGACAACATTGAATATACAGAGCAAATGCAGATAAATTGTTGGTAGCTTATTAAATCAACAGTCAAATATACTAGTTTGAGTAGCCATGCATATCTAGTCAGTTTAAATGACAAGCAACAACAAATCTGATCAGAGAAACCCTCATTTTTTTTTTTAGACAAAGACTAATTTATTGTAAAATTTGTAAGTAAATGTATAGGACCTGAAGTTCTACAAACAATTTTGAAAATAATAAAATGCACGGGAGGGCTGTACTCCCTTTTAATGTTTCCATGTAACTAATTAAGACAGTAGTATTGATGCAAGGATAGACACAGATCAGTGGAATGGAATAGAGAACATAGAAGTGTACTCACTAAAATATATAGAACTGCTTTTGGGGGAAAATGAAAAAAAAAAGGTCAAGGTTAGCTACATTTAAAACTTTGAGATTCCATGTTGAGGATTCTTGGGAAAGGGCTTCATGAGTATTTTTGCTATTTCCACTCATACAGCTTTATGTTATTTACTCAGATATGAGTGAAAATAGAAGATGAAAATTCCTAAAAAATAAACCTGGATAAGAGGTGAGATTTATGATATCATCAAAGTACTCGGGGTCAACATGAAGAACACAGCGGAAAACAAAGGAGGAAAATGTCATATGAGTGGAAATGTGGACTCAATGTCAGGTCTCAAATGACAGTTATTTTTTTTCTTCAATATAGTAGTATTTGAAGGACTTGGGGTATTTAATGAAGAAACGTATTAATTGACAACAGCCAAATTTCAACAATTCAGGAAAACTGATGTCATTAATTCTGATTTGATAGTCTGCTGCTTCATGATCATTCACCTGGTTCCGGAAGCTGAATTGATAAATGAATATTGTAGAAAAAATTTCTTTTTAAACTTATATGGGCATTCACAGAAAGCTGCATATCAATTATATGGGTAGATACTGGAAGGGTAGAACATAAAAAGAAGCAATTTGTGTTTGATTTTATACTGTGTTTTATGAATGGAAAACAGTGGCTTTAGAGCATGTGCCACAATCACCAAATATTCATTATATTTGCCTTATATAGGGCAATTTTGTAGTTTTTTGTTGTTGTTTTGAGACGGGGTCTCATTATGTAGTTCAGACTGGCCTTGCACTCACAATTTATCTAAGGCTGGCCTCAGACTTACGGCAATCCTCCTGCTTCAGCCTCTCAAATGCTGTAATTAGAGGTATGTGCCACCATAACTGGCTTAGTTTTATAAGAATAAGTAAATACTTTATACAATAGAGCCTTTTAAGGGACGGCAATATGGATGTTCAAGAAAGAATTATTTAACCGTGTCAGCTGTATGAAATATACTACTTTGAGTTTATTTGGTCCCCGTTCATGACATCGCATGTATCAGCTCTTTTTTTTCTTTTTTCTACTGTGTAGTATTTTATGTATTTAATATAGTTAGTTTGTCCATTAATCATTTGAAGGATATTTGTGGACTAAGCAATTTTGGGGAATTATGAATAAAGCAACTGTGAAAATCTGTGGCACATCTTGGCTAGAATATAACTTTATACCTTGGTTATGTAAATGCTTATAATTATTCTATAAGTTCTAATTTCTTTGAGTTCTTGTCAGTATTATATGTTTAAATAAAAGTATGAAAAAATTAGTCATTCTAATAGATGTTTAGTGGTATCTAATTGTGATTTTTGAATTTCATTCTCCTAATGATAAATGGTAGTAAGCATTTTTTTACATATTTGTTACCCCATATAATTTTCTCTGGTGGATTTTCAATTTTTTCTCTGATTTTCTAAGAAAAATGGATTGTTTTCATATTACTAATTTTAAACAGTTCTGGCTAAGTGTTCTTTATCTCGTATTATTGTACTGTTTTTGCTCCTATTTAGGGGGCTTGTATTCTCATTCTCTTAGAAAAAAAACAGATTTTTAGTTTTAAGAAAGTCCAATTTACCAGGTATTTTCTAATATGAAAGTTGCTTTTGATGTTATATCTATGAAATCTCTGTGTAAATACAGGGTTACAAAAATTTTCTTGTATATTTTGTTCTAGAAGTTCGTTGAATTGCATGCCTTAGATCCATTTTCAGTTAATTTTTGCATGTGGTATAAGGAGTATTTGTTATGGTTGATACATTATGTCAACTTGGGGAGTCTGGAGGTTTAACTGAGTAACTCAGCTGTTGTAGATCTTGGGGTGAAAAGGACATGCCCTTACCCTTCTGGGATGTTGTTTATTGTGTTAATGTGGGAAGTTTAAAAGGTTAACTATGTGATTCAGCAGGAAGCCAGGGTGCTTACTTTGTAAACATCCTGAGCCTGTGGAAGAGGAGGGCATGGAGACTGTGTGAGAGCTACATGCCCCCTGGGTGGGGGTAGGCTGTTTACAATGTAGGGGAGA
>PVLD010021866.1:0-30502 GCA_004027595.1 Dinomys branickii
GGCGTGGTGGCACACACCTGTAATCCCAGCACTTGAGAGGCTGAGGCAGGAGGATCACTGTGAGTTTGAGGGCAGCCTGGGCTACAAAGTGAGCTCAAGGCCAGCCTGAGCTGCATAGCAAGACCCTGTGTCAAAAAAAAGGAAGGAAGGAAGGAAGGAAGGAAGGAAGGAAGGAAGGAAGGAAGGAAGGAAGGAAGGAAGGAAGGAAGGGAGGAAGGAAGGGAGGAAGGAAAAGGAAAGAGAATCTCCCTTACAGTCTCCGAGTGTCCCCTCGCTGGTTTGCAGCAGGGAAGAACAGAATTCTGTCCCGCGTCACCTGCTGTCATCACAGAGTCCCTGCCCGTGACCTCAGCTGGACTGGAGGCCCCCAGGAGATGAGCCCTGCAGGTTTGGTCATCTCCTCACCTGTCTCCCCAACAGCACCAGGGTAGGTGCCGCAAATAAGGATTAATTTAAGAACAGGGCTGTCCACAAGGAATTCTGAAAGCGCTAACCTAGTGCTGGGCAGCTTCCTGTTCCTGGAACAAACACCCAGGGTGTGAACTTCATAGAAGGGGAGGCTTGCTTAGGCTCAGGGTGTGGAGGTCTCACCCCGTGGTCTTGTTTCCCTGCCTGTGGGCATAAAGCAAGGCAGCACCTGCCAGTGGGACGCATGGCAGAGGGGGCGGCTCGCCTCATGGCGGCCAGCAAACACAGAGAGGGAGAGAAGGGGCCGGTGCCCCACAGCCCCTGTGAGGGCCTGTCCCCGCCTACCTAAACCTCCCACGAGGCCCCAGCTCTTCCAGTTCCCACTACCTCTCAACAGCACCAGGCTGGGAGGACACTCAGGACCCTTCCTGAGGGACTCTGGAGGTGGGCTGGGTGGGGCCGCGGTAGCCTAAATACAAAGGAGAAAAGAGAAAGACTTTTTTTTTTTTGTCTGAGACAGGGTCTTGCTATGCAGCTCAGGATGGCCTTGAGCTCACTTTGCAGTCCAGGCTGGTCTCCAACTCATGACGATCCTCCCGCATCAGCCTCCTGAGTGCTGGGATTATAGGCGTGCACCACCAGGCCAGGCTGAGAAAGAAATTTTTCAAAAGACAATTATCAAGTACAGGAAGATACGCAAATGACGCGGCCAGTGCCTGACAGGGACTAGCCCCAACCACACACCCCATCACCCTGTGCCTGCTGGGGGAGGGCTGGGACCCCACCTCCCAGGCTGCACATTCACTGCTCCCACAGCGGGAAGCTCTGCGCACACAGGCTCCACTTCTGGGGCGCAGAGGCCGTCTTCCTGTGCCTGGGAAATCACCTCCGGGGCAGCCCTTCCAGGTGCTCCTGCAGCCCGGACCTCTGGCACAGAAACCAAGGATTTGAAAGGCTTGGCCTGGGAGCCCTGCAGCACCCCTTGCAAAGAGAGGGGGCCATGGGAGGCTGAGGCAGGAGGATCACTCTGAGTTCAAGGCCAGCCTGGGCTACATAGTTTAAGGCCAGCCATAATATAATAAGACCTTGTCTCACTGCTGGGCGTGGTGGTGCACACCTGTAATCCCGGCGCATGGGAGGCTGAGGCAGGAGAATCCTTTCAGAGTTCAAGACCAGCCTGGGCTACAAAATGAGCTCAAGGCCAGCCTGCACTGCATAGCAAGACCCTGTTTTGAATAGACCAAAAAAAAAAGAAGAAAAATCAATCCTTGTCACTTCAGCAAGGAGCCAGGTGGGATTTCTTTCTGCATTTTCCTTTCTTCCCCCTTTGCACTGAGCTACGTCCCAGCACCTTTGTTTGTTTGCTTGTTTGTTTGTTTTAGAACAAGGTCTTGTTAAGTTGCTAAATTGCCCGGGTCGGGCTTCAACTTCTGCCTCAGTCTCCCGGAGGGCCGGGATTCCAGACCTACACCACCACGGCTTGCTCACGCGGGATTTTTAGGACTCCGCGGACAGCATGAGCACGGGGCACCAGTGTACTTTGTGATATGAGTGCTGTTGCTCCCGAAAGTGCCTGGGAACGCGCGCCCTGGGATCTCAGGCCTGGGGTCCCAGGGCGCGGCTTGCCTCTCCGGAGTCCTCCCCTCGGGAAGAGGCGTCATCGCGGTCGCCTGTTGCAGTCCCCTTGGGCCTGGGAGAGCTCCCCAGGAACCAGGTCTGGGCCTGGGATTCTGGCCGCGGGGGCAGGGGCTAGATAAGACCCGCCTAGCGACGGCTGCTAGCGGGAACAGCCTTTGTGAGGGAGCATTAGTAACACAATGGGAGGCCGTGTAGCCAGATAGTCCATCAGCTCTGTCCCCAGGCCCTGAATCAGCCCACGACCACGAAGGGGGAGGTGACGCGGCTCAGCAAAAGAATTCCAGGGCAGACTGTTTTTAGTTGTTAATGTGTCCCTGGCCCCCCTCCTCTGCCTGATGGAGCATTAAGGCCTAGACTCTCCACGGCCAGAGGCTTTGTTCCTGGGGCGGCCAGAATAAACAGCCACCTCCCATCCCCCTCGGCCTCAAGCTGAAGCTGACGTCCCAGCAGCTGCCACCTGAGGGTGGGAGGGGGCAGCTGGGGCGCAGAGTAAGGGTGGGCAGAGTGAGCCGGGAGGGCAGAGCTGGGCACATCCCCAGGCCTGTCCACCTCGGGCTCCAGGATGGAAGCGCGAGGAGATGGCGCGGAAACCACAGTGCTGCCCTCCCCGCTCTGCTCCAACCTGGGTCTCAGCAGCTGCCCGAAGCACGTTCCCACCCAACTAGCCGAGTCCTGCGCCTTCCCACAGGTCCCTTCTGCCTCCTGCTGGTCCTGCGAGAGCCCCTGGCTCCCCGGCCCCCAGAGCTGCCCCAAGGAAGCTGCTCCTGGCCAGTGGCCTTTCCTCAGCTCATCATTTGCCCTCCTGACTAGCAGCACGGAGCTCTGAGAGCTGGCACAGGAGAAGCATCCATGTAGGAGCCCTGGCCTCTCTGCAGTTACCCTGACAACCCATGTGACCTTGATCAAGCGCTCTGACCTTGGGGGCCTCAGTTGCCACATCCGTTAAAGGAGGGGAGGTACGTGCTTTGTGAAGGTCAAGGTGAGGTTTCTCCAAGTGCAGCGTGAGTCACCTAGTCTGCATTTGCATGGCCAGAAGGGACCAATGAGCTTCAACAGCTCCTGGGCCCCACCCGCCAGCACACAATTAGAACCTCAAGGTCAGGTCTAAAAGGTTTTTTTTTGGGGGGGAGGCTGTTTGAAACAGGGTTTTGCTGTGCAGTTCAGACTGGCTTTGAGCTCACTTTATAACCCGTGCTGGTCTCAAACTCGAAACAATCCTGCCTCAGCCTCCTGAGTGCTGGGATTACAGGTGTGTGCCACCACGCCCGGTTTTGAAACAGATTTTAAACAGCAACTCAATATGTTTTCATTTATTAGTAGTGCTGGGGTCGGATCTCAGGGCCTTGCACATGCTAGGCAAGTGCTCTGCCACTGAGCTCCACCCTGGCCCCCACAGCACAAGTTGGAGGACCCCCAGCATGTGCGATTATCTCTGGCTGCCTGCTGGGGGTGCCAAGCAACGGGTGCCAGAACGGGGTCGGTCACAATCTAGTGGGAAATCGGGGTTTACATGTGATGACCAAAGGACACAAGTCCGTAGCCCCAGCATGTGGGAATCACGAGGAACTAAGGCGTTCGGGTAACACACATGACACATACTCAGAATCCCGGCTGCCTGGGAGGCCTGGTGCTTCTGAGGCCCCCGGGGGCAGTTTCAGGAGACCTTGTCACAGAAGAGTGAAAAGCGGTGTGGAGCCCCGGCCCGGCCTGTGTGAGCTGCGGGCTCAACCCTCAGACTGCAAAACACAAAAAGAATGAAAGAGACCAAGGAGGGAGACGGCAAAGGGGTGAAGAGCTGCTGGCTGGGTGTCACCGGGGAAGCCCGCAGAGAGCACCACGGGCCTGGATGGGGCGGAGGCCTTGCGAGGAGAGAGCTTTTCTCCATCTCACTGTACAGCTCTGGCTGACCTTGAACTTGCCATGTGGCCCAGCTGGCCTCCAGCGCACAGCAGTTTGCCTCCCTTGTGCCAGGATTGTGGGTGTGCGCCCCCATACCCGACTAGAGAGAGGACAGTTTCTAAAGCCTGGGAATTGGTCCTTCTTCAAAGTGCAGTTTCTTGCACCCTCCTGAGCCACGCCCGATGCCAGGGCATCTTTCTCACAAACCCTTGTCTCGATGGAAGATGGAACAAACCCGCTCTTTTCTTTTAGAAGGCTTACTGGTGCTAGGTCTTAGTACTCAGGGACCTGCTGAGAGCTCTACTTGGGGCAACGGCAAGGGCCCCCTTTCATTTCTAAGAACTCAGCAACAGGGGTCAGGGATGTAGCTCAGTGACTCAGCACCTGCCCGGCAGGCGTGAGGTCCTAGGTTCGGGTCCCGGTACCAAAACAGAACTCAGCAATGGAGCTGGGCTGAGGCCCAGCGGCTAGGCCCTGGGTTCTGGTCCCAGCACCAGGGGAGACAAACTCCAGGCCTGCCCATAGAAATCCAAGTCTGCACGCAGAGAGCTCAAATGGAGAATGCATGGCTGACCCAAGTGGAGAATGCAAAGTGGCTTGGGACATAGGGCATCCTGGGGGAAACTTCCTGAGGACACGTGTGTGTGTGTGTGTGTGTGTGTGTGTGTGTGTGTGTGTGTGTGTGTTTCTCCATTCAGAAAAAGGGAGAGGGTGCCACACAAGGAGATGGAACAAATGGTGCTGGAGAGGTCTCAAAGTCTTCAACTCAAACTAAAGCGTAGTCAATTGCATCCCAATTAGAACTTCAAAAAAAGAAACAAATGTCAGGTACTTTCCACATATGCACGGGTTTTATTCCATAGATGTATATGAATGTCTCAACAGGCAATGTATTGGTGCCTGCCAGAGTGAGCGCTTTCATCCAATTTTCCAAAGGTTAGGAATAGCATTACTGACCCCCTGGGAATCTCAGGTCTCCTGAGGGCTTGAGCTCACCAACCTTGACTATAATTGGGCTTGAGGAGGGAATCTCCTCCTTGGAAGCATGAATAGCAGGTCTAATAGCTTATTCTGAAAACAGTGTTGTAAGGAATTTGGTCAATGTTAATCAGTCCTCTGGCACCCGACCACTTGTGGGTATACAAACAATAAAGTTTCTGAGCCCACAAAACCACAATGCTGCCACCCTGTGGGACCTTCCACTAGCTTGAAAGCCTAAGGCTTTGTATAAATATTTGAGCCAGGCACATGCCTATAATCCCAGCACTCGGGAGGCTGAGGCAGGAGGATCACTGCAAGTTGGAGGCCCGCCTGGAATACATACCCTGACTCAAAAAAAAAAACAAAGAAAAAAAATTGAGCCAGGTGTAGTGATGCATGCTTGTAATCCTGGCATTAGGGAAGCTGAGGCAGGAGGATCACTGTGAGTTCAGGGTCAGCCTAAACTACATAGCGAAAGCCGGTATCAAAAAGACATACAAAGAACTTGCTGTGGGGGATGTAGCTCAGTGGCACAGCACCTGCCTGGCAAGCGCAAAGTCCTGAGTTCAATTCCCCGGACCAAAAAAAATTGTGACTGTCCCAAATATTTCCCTTTGTATAACTGGCTCATTGCACAATGCCTGCCATGAAAGAGGCCTTGCAGATGTTAGATGAATAAGTAAAAGAAAAAAGAAACAGGAACCGGGACAGGGAGAGGGAAAGACTGAGAAAAGGCTGGGGGGAGGGCTGGAGGTACAGCTCAGTGGGTAAGTGCTTGCCGCTAAGCACTTAAGGCCCTGAGTTCGATCCCCGGTCCCGGGGGGAAAAAAAAAAAAAAAAAAAGGAGCGGATGTTTCCTTCTTTCGTTTGGGCTGGGGATATAGCTCAGTGGAATAAGCGCCTGCCTAGCAAGCGCAGGGTCCTGAGTTCGATCCCCAGTACCACACACACACACACACAAAAAAAGGCTGGGGGTGGCGAATTGTGAGTTGTCACTAGAGGTCAAGGGTTGAACTCCTATTCCACCAACAGTTGGGAACTGCACACATAGAAAGTGTATTCCAGGGACTTTAGAGAAGGTAGGAGCCAGACATGGTGGCACACGCCTGTAATCCCAGGCTGAGGCAGGAGGATTGTTGTGAGTTTGAGACTAGCCTGGGCTACAAAGTGAGCTCAAGGCCAGCCTGAACTGCACAGCAAGACCCTGTCCCAAAAAAAGAAGGTAGGGGCAGAGATGTAACTGTGGTGGAGCATGTGCTTAGCATGTACAAGCCCTGCGTTCCACCCGTAGTACCTCAGGGAGGGAGGAAAGCTGGGAGAGAGGAGCTGGGTATAGATTGATTTGTGGGGAAATCAGGGAGGGTGCCCGAAGCAGAGGAAGTGAGAGAACCCAGCTGGGGAGGAAGGGGTGGCCCTCCTCACAGACTCCTTAGCAATCCTGCCAGCCCATAGCAGCCCTTCCCTGAGCTCTGCAACAGAACCCTGATGTGGGCCTGTGGGACCCTGTGGACAGCACTTCCCACAGCCTCTATGAAGGCAGCACCACCCACAGCACACTGTCCACCCAAAGGTTCCTCCTGCGCCGGCACCCAGACCCATGGATCAGGCTCACCAACTGTCCCGCACCAAGAGCATTGTCCTCAGTGACTCAAGGACCTACATTTCCATATGAAAGGGACAGGCCGAGAAACATCCAGGCCTGAGGCATAGCTCAGGGGCCAAGAGGCGGTGACAGTCTGCTGGCACCAACCCAGTCCAGGCAGGCGTCTTTGGTGCTCACAGTGACCCTTTACTCTGAGACCTGGGGCAGACGGCAGAGGGCACTTGGCGCTCTGTGAGGCTGGACCAGAACTGCAGGCAAAGCAGAGGGCTGCGAGGAGAGGGGGCTGGACTCCAGCATCAGCCTGCTGCCAATCTCCAGGTAGAGCACTTGGTCCTGGAAGGGCTCCTTCACTGCCTGGAACGCATAGTCTTCAAACACCGGGTGTACAGGACAGGGCCGCAGATGGAAGTGAAGATGTTTGGAAGCTTTGTCCGAAGGCGTCTTGGTTGGAGCGAGCCTTTTCGGGGTTTTTTTGTTTTTGTTTTGGGTAGGGTTTTTTTGTCTTTTTGAGACAGACAGGGTCTCGCTATGCAGTTCAGGCTGGCCTTGAGCTCACTTTATAGCCCAGGCTGGTCTCGAACTCTCAATGATCCTCCTACCTCAGCCTCCCGAGTGCTGGGATTACAGGCATGCGCCACCACACTCAGCTTCTGCGGGTTCTTGTTCACTACAGTGAGCGACTTCTGCCACCCCCAGGACATAGAGGGAGCTAACAGCTTGGGTCACGGGCACAGCACTAACCTAGCATGCCCAAGGCCCTGGGTTCTGCCCCTAGTGTTGCCACCCAAAGCACTCAAAAACAGAGAGAGAGAGAGAGAGAGAGAGAGAGAGAGAGAGAGACAAGGAAGCTTCAGGCTGTTTGCTCACCAGATATCTCAAGCTCAGAAGCAAGCCAGGCGCATGCTCTGGAGCAGAGGCCCGGGAGATGGCAAAGCCCCAGCCTTTCCAGTCCCTGCCAGGCAGCTGCCGCTTCCCTGTTGGCCTCTGGAAGACAGCGGCAGCTGGGCTCTCCTCTTCGCCCTCCACGTGTTTGGCCAACCTGACCACATTATACCTAGACACTTAAACCGAACTCTCTCTGGAGTGTAACAGGCTCAGTTGTGTCCCCACCCCCAATTCCTGTTGAAGCCATAACCTTCCATGTGACTGTATTTAGAAATAGATGCCGGGCGTGGTGGCACAGGCCTATAATCCCAACACTCAGGAGGCTGAGGCAGGAGGATCTTTGCAAGCCTGAGCTACAAAGTGAGTTCAAGGCCAGCCTGAACTGCATAGTGAGACTCTGTCTCAAAGACCAAAAAAAAAAAAGTAGAGCCTTTTAAAGAGGTGCTTAAGGTTAAATGAAGTCCTAAAGGTGGGGCCCAATCCAATAAGACTGACCTTAGGAGGGGAGGAAAACTCAGATGCGTGCATGGTCTGAGGGCGCCCACAGGACACACACCTCAGGAGGCAGCTGTCTGCACCCCTAGCAGAGTGGCACCAGAGAACCCAGCTGTGCCTGCCCTCCCCTTGGGCTTCGGGCCTCCACACCCATGGCACAGTACATTTCTACTGCCCACCACTCGGTTGTGTTCTGTCCTGGCAGCCCAAGCAGAGTAGCACAGGGCATGATGGAAATAACCCTAGACTTGGAGCTGGGGATATAGCTCAGTGGAATAAGCGCCTGCCTAGCAAGCGCAGGGTCCTGAGTTCAATCCCCAGTACCGCCAAAAAAAAAAAGAAATAACCCTAGACTTGGCACTCGGAAACCCAGGTTCCAATCTCCACTTTCCCGTGCAGCAGCTGTGTGGCCTTGGGGTACTGTCTTAGTCTCAAAGAGCTTCTTGCTTCTGAATTTATATAGGGAGAAAACCTCACTTATAATATTACTGTATAAGTCCCTAGGAAAGTGCTCCAGTGGGTGGGTGGTCCCAATGGCTTTGCCTAGTAAAATCCCTCTACTATAAAGCTACCCTTCTAGTGTAAAGGACCCTTATCTTTTATGATCAAGCCCCCTTTGCTGTTGATGTTGGTACTGGGGGTTGGAACCCAAGACCTACCGTGCTTGGCAAGCTTTCTACCATTGAGCTACACTCCCAGCCCTTTAAAAAAGTTTTGCTGGGCATGGTAGTCCATGCCTATAATCCCAGTAACTGGAGGCTGAGGTAGGATGACCCTAAAGTCTGAGGTCAGCCTGGACTATATAGTCTAAAAAATGAAAGAGGTATTAAGGTGGCAAAAATTTAGTTAATTAAAATTCTTTCATCTTGGGACAGAGCCTTCTTGTTGCCCAAGCTGGCCTTGAACCTGAGATTCTCCTCCCTCAGCCTCCCTAGTAGTTGTGCTTATAGGTGCCCGGCTTCCTGATTGCTTCAGACAGCAGATCTTTCTGTGGGAGCTTGCAGAGAGGGAAAGACCCCTCCACTGCCCATTACCCAGGCTGGCCTGTGACATGCACTTCTGGGCCATGGCTCACCTCTTGTCAAACTCAGTGACATGCTTTTCCTCCATCTTTTTTTCCAAAAATCTTCCATTGAGAACCACTGTGAAGGAACACCGAGATGCTGGAGTGGTAAGCAGCAGAGAAGGAGCCTCTCTGAGAGTTGCAGTCCAGACCAATGGACAGAAAACAACAACTCAAGGAAGGCATGGAGGAGCGCAGTGGGACCCTGGACCCAGGAAGGATCTGAAGCATGAACTGAAGCTCCCAGAGAAAAACTTAAGTGAAGAAAGAGGCAGCCAGAGGCGCCTTCTCCCTGAGACAGGGCTCAGTGCACGAGAGGAGAAATTCAAACCTGCACACACAGGGTGACTGCTGGTGACCCCAGAGGCCTCCACAGAGTGATGCAGCAGTGGAGGGGAGCAGGGGACAGGAAGGACTGCACTAGCTAGCGGTGAGTGCTGAGGGCTCAGTCATCCCATTGCAAGACAGTGACTGGCCCGGAGCCCTGTTGGAGAGGGGCCGGCTGAACTCAGAACAGCTGCTGGCTCCATCTAGTGGCTCCCAGCTGCGCTCAGGGCCGGGGAAGGTGCACTGATGGTGCAGGCCGGATGAGTCCGGTCTCAGCTAGAAGGTGCAGGCTCCATGAGCTTATCCACTACCCAGCGAAAAAGCTCCTGCTGGCTTGCTGGGATAGATCAACACAGATCCGGACTCTGTCTCCACAGTTGTCTACCAGCGACAGCAAAGACCAACCTGGAAGTGGACTTTTTTTGTTGTTGTTCGCTCTCTGGTTTTTTTGTTGTGATGGTGGTGGTGGTTTTGTTTTTGGTTTTGGGTTGCTTTTTTCTCTCCTGCACTGTGTGATATTGTTTGTATGAGTGGGAATGTGGTCTCTAGCCTCCCTGTGGTTCGTGTTCTGTTCTTCTTTTTATCTCTTCCTTTGCTCTTTCCCTCCAGTCTTCTGCACCAGTTTCACAAAAGTAGTGTGATCCCCCTTTGTCCTCCAGCGTTACTTCTAATCTCTTCCTCTTCTACTTCTCTATTTTCTCCCTGACCCCTTTGATTGATTGATTGATTGATTTTTATCTTTTTGAGACAAGGTCTTGCTGGCCTTGAGCTCACTTTGTTCCTTTTTTTTTTTTTTTTTTCCTGGACCGGGGATCGAACTCAGGGCCTTAGTGCTTAGCGGCAAGCACTTACCCCACTGAGCTGTACCTCCAGCCCCTTGAGCTCACTTTGTAGCTTAGGCTGATTTCAAACTACAAATAATCCTCTTGCCTCAGCCTCCCCAGTGCTGGGATTACAGGTGTGTGCCACTGTGTCCACTACCCCTTTTAAAGTTTAACCCCTGAGGGGAAAATTGACATATTAAGGACTTACATACTGCATATAATTTTCTGGTCTGTTTCAGATTTTGTTATATAATCATAAAATCTAGTTCATACGGTTAAAGGTGGAAAATTCATGGTTACCTCAGTTTGCCATTTTCTAGGCTGTGGTTGATGCTACTGTTATTGCTGATGGTGCCATGTTAGCCAAAAGTGACATATTGTTCTGACTATTTTTCCTGGTATTCCAAGCCTGAGATTGACTAAGGGTCATAGAAAATACTGTGGCATGGTGCCAAAGAACCCCAGGGCCAAAGAGGCAGCAACTTCTCATCCTCAACAAATTGAAGAGGTAGGATCTTGCAACAGACTGAAAATCCAAGAAACAGCTACACCTGAAAGATACCTCAGAGAAATGGTAACTTCCTAAAGGTTCTAAACACTAGCAATAAACCAACCCACCATAGGCAATTTACAAGTGTCACCCAGGAATTAAACTAGGTAGGAAGGAAGGAAGGAAGGAAGACACTTAAACAAGATGCAACCCCGCACATCCAGTCTGCCAAAGGCAAACCCAGGGGGCAATGAGGTGGGACAATCCCAAGCCTGGCCTCTTTGAGGTGGTAACAACAAAGCTATTGAATGAGGCTCTAAAAAAAAAAATCAAATGAGAAATGATTTCTCAGATAAGAGTTAATGTCCACAATGAAAACCATGCTTAGTGACTCTAAAGCAGATACAGATAAAAATTTTTTTAAAAATAGAGGAGCTTAAGAAAATTATTCATGGAAGCCATGAATGCTCAGCATTGGAAAGAAATGGAATCCATAAAGCAGATTCAAGCACATATCCAGAAGAATAAAGTTCCACTGGCAGTATCCACAACAGATTAAGTATCCACAGTAGAAGACAGGCTTGTGGTTAGCCATCATGAAAAGATTCCTTAAAAATACCAAAGGACCCTGAGAAATCAATCCAACAGCTGCTAGATGAGGCAAAGAAGAATCATTTAAGATTGATTGGAATCACTGAAAAAACAGGAGGTGGCACAAATAATATTATAAAAACAAAAACACTGTGAACATTCTCTGTTCTTTAGGTTTTGGAGAGGTGAGCTAGCAAATTTGAACCCCAAGATCGCCCTGGGAGTAACACAGAAATCACAGTGGGGCCTGTAGCTGACATTCTTTGCGACCTATTCCGTGCTCACCAGGACAAATGCGTGGAGGTGTCAGGCAGCCCCTGGGAAAGGAAGAGGGCCGCAGGGACCAAGGAGCTAAAATCCCCTCGCCAAGAATGGGGGCCCAGTAAGAACCGTGCAGGAAGACGGAGATGAGGGAAACACGAGGGGTTCTAGCTGTCTGGCCAGGTTCCTTGGACTTGAATACAATGCACCTTCCTCTTCCAAGACCTCCAGCACTATTTCTTGCCTTTATTTCCCCAGCACAGTCACAGCCTTCCGTACTCTAGTTAAAAGTGGGGCTTCTGGGTGGGTTTGGTGGCACCTGCAATCACAGCACTCAGAGAGACTGAGGCAGGAAGGTCACAGGTTTGAAACCAGCCTGCGCAATTAAGTGATGACTTGTCACAAAAAGGCAAAAAAACAAAGAGTGGGGCTTTCCTGGTCCTTCCTTCACTGGTCGGAAGTCCTGGTGGCCTCGTCCAAGAGGAGTAGCATGAGAGGCCCGGAGGGCTTCTTCAAGCTTGGAATCAGAAGACTGGAGTTCAAATCAGGGCTCTGTCAGCTTCCCCCTCTCTGTTGGGAGCCGCGGCCTCATTTAATCAGGGCCACCCCACCTAACACCACATGAAGGTTGTAATGCCGTCAAGTCGCAGGCCCTGCCCCCCCTGCGCAGTTCCGCTTGGTGCTCTGATCTTTGCACGCTTGTCCTCGAGCCTCTCGTCAGGCTCCCCAGCGCCTCCTTGAACTGACTTTTCTTTTTCTTTCTTTGTCTCTCTCTCTTCCTTCCTTCCTTCTTTTCTTTCTTTCTTTTTTTTTTTTTTTTTTTTTTTGAGACTAGGTTTCACTATGCATTTTCACACTGGCCTGGAACTCACAGTGATTCTCCTGCCTCAGTCTCTCTCGAGTGCTGGGACAGGCGTGCACCACCATGCCTTGCCTTTTTTTTTTTAGACAGGGTGCATTGTGTTCAAATCCAAGGAACTTGGCCAGACAACTAGAACCCCTCGTGTTCCCCTCTTCTCCTTGTCTTCCTGCACAGTTCTTACTGGGCCCCCATTCCTGGCGAGGGGATTTTAGCTCCTTGGTCCCTGCGGCCCTCTTCCTTTTCCAGCCAGGGCATGGTGGCACATGCCTCTAATCCCAGCGCTTGGGAGGCAGAGGCAGGAGGATTGTTGTGAGTTCAAGACCAGCCTGGGCTACAAAGTGAGCTCAAACCTGGCCTGAACTGTATAGGGAGACCCTGTCTCAAAAAGACAAAAAAATAAACAAACAACAACAACAAAACACAGGGTCTCACTAGTACTTCGGGCTGGTCTTTCTTTTTTCTTGTTTTTTCACACAGTCTCATTATCTAGTCCAGACTGGACCTGAATTCACTAGGCCAGACTCAAATTCAGTGATTTTCGTGCCTCAGACTCTCAAGTGCTGGGATTATAGGCATATGTTACCATGTCCAGCCAGGCAACTATTTTAAATTAAATTAAATTTTGAGAGCCAGGCATGATGGTGCACATCTGTAACCCCAGCACTCAGGAGGCTGAGGCAGGAGGATCATTGTGAGTTCAAGGCCAACCTGGGCTCCAAAGGGAGTTCAAGACCATTCCAAACTGCATAGCGAGACCCTGTCTCAAAAACACAAAAATAGGGCCAGAGATATATCGCTCAGTGGCACAATGCCTGCCTGACAAACACAAGGTCCAGAGTTTGATTCCCAGTACCAAAAAAACCCAGAAAATTTTAAAAGGACAAAAATAAATAAATAAAGCTTGACGCTGGGAAGGGAAGCCTGGACCTCAAGCGTGCTAGGCAGGAGCTCTACCAGCGAGCCACAGCATCAGCTGCTTCCGTGTGTGGGGCGGCCGCTGTGGTACTGTTCACAGGAACATGCTCCACCGCTGTAGGTGCTGTCTCCCATGGCACCTGCAGTGGTAGCTCAGCCCCTGGAGAGAGGCGGAGGGAAGGGTGGCGAGACGGTCACTCAGAATGACAGTGTTCTCCAGACTCCAGCCACCTCCCAGGTCACTGCTCTACTGGCTCCGCCAGGAGACGAGGACACCCAGGCCCTCTCTCCCCTACCTCCTAGGCTGTGTCCCCAGCAAAGCCAGGTTTCTTATTTCTAGATAAAGCCGCCCCCTTCCTAGCTTGAGAGCAAAGAGCACCGTAACTGCAGGACGTTCTCTCTACTCCCTTTAGGATAACGACAGCCCCATATCCCAGTGCCCCCAAAACCACTCCTCTCCACACAGGACCTTTTGGCATCCTCTGTAGGATACGAAGCACCTCGCGGTCCTCAATGAGGGTCTCGGCCCAGAAGAAGTGCATGCTGGGTGGGAACCGCAGGGTCTCTGTGGCCTCATCCAGCTGAGCCTCTTTGAGGCCCATGAGGTTCCTACGTACCGTCTCCTGGTTGTTCATTACCAGGAACATCCTAACCCATAGTGCCTTCTCTTGTAGTAACAGCTCTCTGCATGCCCTCTATGCAGGTGCTGGCACGAAAGGGTTATCACCCCGCACAACCAGGGGCAGCAGGGCTAGTCACTGCCACAACTGAGTCTCCATTGCCATCTGCAGGCCTGGAAGCAAGGACATGAAGGTGGAGACGGGGGCTCGGAGGGGAGATGCAAACACGCACCATGAAAGTCAGGCTCTGCAGCAAGGCTCTGCGTCCCTGCCCCGCTCTCTAACTAAAGTGACGAAGGCTGAACTCCGCTTTTCCTTCTCCTACTCATTCCCAGATTAAAATGCAAGGCATTGGGCCAGTGATACAGCTCAGTGGCACAGTGCCTGCCTGGCGAGCACAAGGTCCTGAGTTTGAATCCCAGTACCAAGAAAAAAAGATGCAGGCTATTGGAGGTTTCTGTTTTGTTTTTTCCTTTTTTTGTCTTTTTGAGACAGGTCTCGCTATGCAGTTCAGGCTAGCGTTGAGCTCACTTTGTAGCCCAGGCTGGCCTCAATGATCCTTCTGCCTCAGCCTCCCGAGTGCTGGGGTTACAGGTGTGCACCACTATGCCCGGCTCTGAAGGTTTCTTCTCTGAAAACCCAGAGATGAGAACCCATGTGCAGACGTGGAGTATAAGGCTTCCCAAATAGGAGGTTAGCACTGGAAAACAAGCCCTGCGAACCCACAGATGCTGCATTCCAACTTTTCCCACCTTTTGCAGCCCTGGGGAATGAGCTGCATCCCTGCCCTGTTTTGTTTTTTGTTTTTTCTTTGGAGACACCGTCTCAATAAATTGCCCCGGCTAGGCTTGAACTTGTTGTCTCAGCCTCCCAGAGTGTATATAGGCGTGTGCCACCACTTCCAGGTTTGCACATCAAATGCTGAAAGTTTCTCTTTTAGCCAGGCATGGTGGCACATGCCTGTAATTCCAGCACTTGGGAGGCAGAGGCAGGAGGATCACTATAAATCTGAGGCCAGCTTTGGCTACAAAGTGAGTTCAAGAGCAACATAGCGAAAACCTGGCTCAAAAAAGAAAAAAAAAGAGCTGGGCGTGGTGGCGCGCGCCTGTAGTCCCCGCACTCCAGAGGCTGAGGCAGGAGGATCGTTGCGAGCTGGAGACCAGCCTGGTCTACAAAGTGAGCTCAAGGCCAGCCTGAATTGCATAGTGAGACCCTGCCTCAAAAAAAAAAAGAAAAAGGAAATTTAAAAGGTGAGTCGGTGTGCAGGCTAAGAAGAGATGGAACCAACCATGCCTGTACCCTTGGGGCTGTGAGCCACAACCTCTCCTCTGAAAATGTCGCACCCCCAAGGCGGGGCAGGCAGGGTGCCAGGTGGCCAAATCCCCAGCACCCCATCAGATGATCGCCCAGGGCCCCAACACCCGGAGCAGCCCCAGAAAGCAGCCATTTGCCCGGGACCCCTCCCTGAAGTAGCGCTGGCCAGCTGCGCTTCCGGCAGGGCCAGGTATCGCCTACCCCCGCCCCCGCATGTGCTCTGGTGCGCACGTACCTTCCAGTGTCCCAGTGGAGAGTGGCCAGCATGAGCTCCTGTCCACCTGGGTTGGTTTGTGTGGTGGGGCTCTGTGCACATGTGCGCGTGTGTGGGTGGGTGATAGAAGTGCATGTTCATCTGTGTGTTAATGTGCATGCGTGTGTATAGATGAGTGCGTGTACGGAGTGTGTGCATCCATCTGTGCGGGTCTTTCTGTGTTTGTGCGGGGGGGAAGGGGGACGACAACACGTGTGTGTGTCTTGAGTTTATGCATGTGGGTGTGTGCGTGTCTGGGGTCCAGGCTATAGCTGGAGCCATGGGCACTACACAGCGGTGCTCTGGGCCACCACAGGAGCCAGATGAGGCAGAGGTAAAGCTCACCCCAGGATGCACCAGGTCCTGGATTCTGCCTCCAGCGAGGAGCAACGTGCACCCTTGAAGAGTGTGGCAGCCCCTTGGGCAGAGGGTAAGGAGGGTTGATGCAATAAAATATAAAATGGGTAGGAGGAGCCAGGCCTGGTGGCGCATGCCTGGAATCCCAGCACTCAGGAGGCTGAGGCAGGAGGATTGCTCCAAGTTCGAGGCCAGCCTGGACTACAAAGTGAGCTCAAGGCTAGCCTGAACTACAGAGTGAGACCTTGTCTCAAAGTCAAAAAAAAAAAAAAAAAAAAAAGAAATTAAGACGTCAAAGGACAGACAGTAACCTCATGCTCTGGGAGGCTGAGGCAGAAGAATTATAAATTCAAGTCCAGCTTGGGTAATTTAGCTACTTGGGGAAACCTTGTCTCCAAAACAAAAAGTTTTAAAAAGGCTGACGATGTAGCTCAGTTGTGAAGGCCCTGGGTTCAATTCGCAATCCTGCAGAAGTCAGGAGGCTGAAGCAGGGGGATGGGGAGTCTCAGGCCAGCTTGCCTGCAGAGAAAGTGCCAGCCTGACCAGGATGACACAGTGAGACCCTGGCACAAAACACAAACAAAACCGGGGTTGGGGGCTGGCTGAGTGCTAAAGCACTTCTTGCTTAGCATGTGTGAGGCCCTGGGCTCACCCTCCAAAATAAAATACATTAAATAAAATAAACAACATCAGAAGATACGCACAAATAAAAAGGATAAACAAACTTGTACCTCAGTAGTAGCGCGCTTTCTCAGAGTGAGTAAAATGCTGGGCTCCGTCCCCAGCACCCCAAAAAACAAACATGAAGCAGAAGAGTAAGAAACACAAATTCTTTTTCGGTGGTACCAGAGATGGAACCCAGGGTTTCACACATGCAGGGCAAACACTACCACTAAGCTACAGCTATAGCTACAGCTTTTTTTTTGAGACAAGATCTCAAGTAAATTGCCTAAACCAGACTCAAATTTGCAATTCTGCCTCAGCCTCCCTAAAAGCTAGAATTACAGGTGTGTAGCACTGCATCTACCAAGCTACCAATTTTGAATATAAATCATTTGAAGATTTTTTTTTTTGAGACAAAGTCTTCCTAGGTAATTCAGGTTGGCCTTGAACTCACTGTGTAGCCCAGGTAGGCCTCAGATAGGCATGGCAGTCCTCCTGCCTCAGCCTCCCAAGTGCTGCACCACCTCCATGCCTACAAGCATGCACCACCATACCCGACCATAGCTAAATATAAAGCCTTTCTTTTAAATGCATTTCCTGGGTATGGTAGTGCACGCCTGTAATCCCAGCTCTCAGGAGGCTGAGGTAGGAGGACTGCAAGATTGCAAATTCACTAGTGACTTAGTGAGACCCCCATCTCTAAAAAAGTAATGAATGGGCTGGGAATTTAGCTCAGTGCAAAGGCCTGGTGTTCAATCTCCAATGCCGGGTGGAAAAAAGAAAAAGGTTGACTCCGGGAACGCCTGGTCCAGATTTAGCCAGAGAGGGAGAAGCTGAGGCCGCAGTGCCTGGTTGGACAGAAGTACGTGGTCTGGCAGAGCTGAGGATCAGACTCCAAATCAGAAACGGAGGAGGGAACGGCTGGGCACGCAAGCCTGGACACAGCAGAGCCAGACCTAGAGCAGACCGGCGGCTCTGCAGACCCACGGGGACTGGGCAGCAGCTGCCCAGCTCGAAGCTCTCAGCCTGAGTGGCCGCAGCTTCCCAGGAGGCCTTTTGTGGCTGAAGGCGTGTTGGAGCAGCCTCCTCCCAGATGTGACCTGAGCACTGTTTAGCAGGAGAGGTGACAGTGACACCCAGCAAGTGACAGCCACAGCCGACGTACAATGGGAGGCTATTCCAGAGACAAACACAGGGACTCTAAAATGTGAAGCAATCTCAACGTGTTATTGATGGTGACGGGCTGGTGTTCAGAATCTAAGAACTGGCAGGGCAAAGAAACACCTTTACTGGGGTGTTTCAGTTTCTGGGTTTGGGGTGGTGCAGGGCCTCCCTCATGCTGGGCAAGCAAGCGCTTGCTCTCTGACCTACCCCTCCAGCCCCCAAAGCATCTTTGAGCAAGGACCACAAACCTGAAGCTGAATGGAAAGGACCCTGAAAAGAGAGATGGGTTGGGGACCTGAAAACCAGAGGCAGGTTTTTGGAATTCAGGGTGATAGAAGTCTACACAAATGCTTAGAAGATGTTTTCTTTTTCTTTTTCTTTTTTTTTTCCTTTTTTGAGACAGGGTCTCGCTACGCAGTTCAGGCCGGCCTTGAGCTCACTTTGCAGCCCAGGCTGGTCTCGAACTCACAAGGATCCTCCTGCCTCAGCTTCCCCAGTGCTGGGATTACAGGTGTGCGCCACCGCACCTGGCCATTCTTATTTTTCTTTTCTGCTCATTTCTGGCAGGAGGGGGCCTGTCTGTTACCATAGCTGCCACACACCTGGGCCCCCATGTAACCAGGCCTCTGCCCTGGCTGAGGCAGGGAGTGTACAGCGCTGCTGCCAACTCCTGCTCCTGGGCCTTCCAAGCAGGTGCTGAAGGCAGAGAGCCACCAGGCAGTGGTGGTCCGTACGCATTTTAGCTGGTGTTTCCCAGGGTGGGGCAGACACTTCCGGTACTGTCTGTTACTGTCTGCGCAGGGCACCCATTGGAGGTCTCACTTCCTGGTCTGATGGTTGCTGAGGTTTTTTGTGATGATGATGGGATTTGTTTGTTTGTTTGTTTGTACTGGGGATTCAACCCAGGGCCTTTCACACTGAGCTATAGTCATGGTATTTTATTTATTCATTTATTTATTTTTATTCATTTATTTATTTTTGGCCTTTTTGACATGGGGTTTCACTATGCAGTTCAGGCTGGACTTGAGCTCACTTTGTAGCCCAGGCTGGTCTCAAACTCACAGCAATCCTCTTGCTTCAGCCTCCTGAGAGCTGGGATTACACACATGTGCTACCACACCCAGCTTTTTAAAATTTTTGAGATAGGGTTTCCTTGCTAAATTGTCCAGCTGGGCTCAAACTTTGATCCTCCTGCCTCAGCCTTACTAGAGTGCTGGGATGGCAGCGAGTGCCACCACACCGAACCTGTACTATTTCTTTCTTTCTTTCTTTTTTCCTGAACAGGGTTTCACTATGCTGCTCAGGCTGGCCTTAAACTCACTACGTAGCCCAAACTGGCTTCAAACTCTCGGCAATCCTCTGCCTCAGCCTCCCAATCACCAGGATTATAGGCATGCGCCACACCGTGCTGGCTATAGGAACCTGTGCTATGTCTTGAGAGCTGTTCTCGAGCCGCAGGGGAGGGAGGGAGTCTGCCTTCTTGGCACCCCTGTACATCCAGTGCGGGCGTCTCCTAGGATCTGTTCCCTGTGTCTACCTTGCATAGCCATGGCCTCCGCCACATTGTCTCCACTCTGGAGGAGAGGCCTGCTGGAGTAATCCAGGCCCATCTAGTGCCCCCCAGGGGTTGTCCACCCTCCACTAACTTTCAGGGGTCACTCCTGCCCTCTCCTAGGGGTTATCCACACTGGGAAAAGCGCCTCCTGCCCTCTGCACCCTCCTCCAGTCCCACCGCGGGCCATTTTTCCCCACAGAAGTCTCTCCTCCTTCCTCTAAGACAAAGGCCGGGCCAGCAACCGCCGCCTGCTGCCATGTTCAACCCCTCATCTCACTTCAGTTCAGGACTGGGGATGAACCCAGGGATGAATCGAGGGCCTGACACATGCAGGGCAGTGCTCTGCCACTGAGCCACAGAACAGTGTGTTTTCACCTGACCCGCCCTCCTGAAATGACACAGGGCCCAGCATCATTTGTCCCCCAGCACGTGCCTTCTTTGATGGGATGGTCGAGGCCATCATGTGCATCCAGATCCCGAGTAGCACCTTGTAACTAGGCAATCAGGGCTGGGCGTGGCAATGCACACCTGTAATCCAAGCACTCGGGAGGCTGGGGCAGAAAGAGTACCAAGAGTTCAAGGTCGGCCTGAACCTTGTCTCAAAATCAAAACAAACAAAAAAGCAAAACCAATACTCAGTACTCAAGAGGCTGAGAAAAGACAATGGCTGTGAATTTGAGGACAGCCTGAGCTACATCCTCAAAAAAGCTCAATCAGTCAATCAACCAACCAACAGACTATCAGTATTTGTTCGGTGGATCAGGGAAGCTACATAAACCCTTTGGTCTCTGCAGCTTCTGGCCCTGGTAGGGCCCTGGTAGGACCTCCGGACAAAGGACTCAGGACTGGTTCCTCTGATGTCAGCAGGTCTTTTCTCCCTAAAGTGCATTTCCTTTTCTGTGCCCTACATCCAGAGGCTCCAGATCAGGACTCCTGGGGAGGACGGAGTGGCCTGGGAGCGGAAGGGAGAGGACAAGGGGAGGGAGGAGGTGCTGCGAAAAAGCAGAGATGAGGGCTGGAAGGCACCCGGGCCCACTTCCGGTTTTTTTTTTTTTTGGTACTGGGAATCAAACTCATGACCTCACGCTTGCCAGGCCTGTGCTGTGCCACTGAGCTACATCCCCAGCCCTCGGGCCCACTTCCTGACCTCCTTTGTGCCCTGCGCCTCCTAGCGCTGAGGTCCCCACCGTGGCAGCCCTACTCTAAGAGGGGCTACGCGGGTTAGCTGCACTGCAGGGGCCAGATAAAAACAGCAGTGGCTGCTGTCTGAAAAACCAGTCCAGCAGCAGCATACACAGTCTCCCGGGGCCCGCCGTCACCCTCCGGGTGAGCAGGTCATTTGTCCGCACTGGGCAGGTGACACAGAACCTGAAGTTCTTGAAAGTGAACAGTCTGAGTCCAGCCATGCAGCGAACAGCTCATCGAAGACCGCCACCCTGCACCTGCCCTCGCTCCAAGCCCCCTCGGAGACCAGAGAAACACAGCTGTGGGACATAAAGCAAACAAGGGGGTGGGTTGTGGTGTTCGGTTGTGTTCTGTGGTGCAGGGATTGAACAAGGGCCTTGTGCGTACTGAGCAAGCGCTCCACACTGAGCTGCACCCCAACCCAGAAAGCACCTGCTACAAGGGATTCTGTTCTAAAGCGAGGGCTGCAGCCAGCCAGGGTCCTTCCCCTCTGGGTCAGGCCAGGCCCAGAGCTCGGGTGTGCCTGCCCTGGACAAGCTGGGAACGCCCACCACAGAGCCCTGCCAACACCACCCCTCACCCTCATCTGGCTCCTGTGCCCCCCATTGTCAAGGGGACTTCAGCCCAGGCCACCTGCTTTCCAAAGCAGATTCTTTCGATCTACCTCCCACCCACAAGCCATCAGCAAGTTTCCTGCCAAGGGCCCTCTTTCAGGGTTCTCAACTTTAATCACCCCAGGGCTCCCCCGGAAAACTTACCAGCCGGGGTGGCTTAGCCCCGCCCCAAATCTATAAACCCCCGCGCGTGAACTTGGCCTCTGCTGTTTCTTTAGTTTTCTTTTTTTTTTTGCGGTACTGAGGATCGAACTCAGGACCTTGCGCTTGCTAGGCAAGCGCTTATTCCACTGAGCTATATCCCCAGCCCCAAGCCTCTACTGTTTCTTAACAGCTTCCTCAATAGTTCTTTTTTAGGGTTTTTTTTTTTTTTTGTCTTTTTTTTGAGACAGGTTCTTGCTATGCAGTTCAGGCTAGCCTTGAGCTCACTTTGTAGCTCAGGCTGGTCTCCAATTCCCAATAATCCTCCTGCCTCAGCCTCCCAAGTGAATGCTGGGATTACAGGCATGCACCACCATGCTCAGCAATAGTTCTTATGTGCAGTCTGAGTTGAAAAGCATTGCACTTTAGCCAGGCGTGGTGGTGCATGCCTGTAATCCCAGCACTCGGGAGGCTGAGGCAGGAGGATCACTGCAAGTTTGAGGCCAGCTTGGGCAACATGAGTTCAAAGCCTTGCTGGTCTGGACGTAAGCCAGGCTGCCCCTCAGGCCTGCTGATAGCCAGCCACTTGTTACACCTGCATTCAGCTCCTGCTGTCACCAAGCAGGTCCTTACAGCCCTGTTTCACACAGAGAAACTGAGGGCCACAGACAGAAACAGCCTGTGGTCAGCGATACTCCAGGGCTCACCCCTGAGAGCAGAAGGGCCTGGGGGGCATCACCGGGCATTTTGGAGCAGGGGTTGGGGGTTAGGGTGGGCTCCACAGGGCAAACCTACTTATCACCACTGAGGAAGTCGCCACACTGATGGTTTCACCCTTCCGGCTGGGGAAGAGGCCAGGGTCTGTCCCAAGAGGCTCAAGATCAGAGCTAGGGGTGTGCCCGCCCACGGGCACCGTCTCTCACCCTCCCCACCAGAGTGTGTGCATCTGCAGTCCTTCTCCAGGTAACCAGGGCAACTCCTAGGTGACATTCTTCACCTCCAAAGCAAAGGTCAGGACTGGGGGTTGGGGGATGACTGCACCTCCCCAAGAGGGAAACAGGTTTGTGCTAAAATGTAAATACAGGGTTCTTAAATATTTTTTAAAGTAACAGAAGAAACAATTGTTTCTGGGCCGAAGCGCTTAGCTTTTACTTGCAAATGAAAGAATGAGCCCTTAAGTGCAGGTCATTGTGAAGGTGATGAGCTGGCCAAGCCCCGAGGGGTGGGGCCGCCTGGGTGGGCTCCAGAGATTCAGGGGAAAAACCACCCACAGGGAGAAGGACCGGAGCGGAGTGAGAGGGGCAGCCAGAACCCAGGAAAAGGGTGGAGGAGCTTTAGGGCCCTGCACACCTGCACAAGAGGACCCCATTTGTGGAGTCTGTAACTAAGGATGACAAAGAGGGACACATAACTTTCGCCAGGAGACCGAGGGATCATCCAGAACACAATCAAGAAGGGAGAACTCTATCCTGGGAACCAGGGACAGGAACTCGCTGAAAACCCCTTCTGCCCAGCCCCCTCCATCCTGCAGCACTTTTTTTTTTTTTTTTGGTATTGAGAATGGAACTCAGGACCTTATGCATGCCAGGCAGCACGCTGTGCCTCTGAGCTATATCTCCAGCCCCTTCAGCACTTTTTTGTAGTTTCTTTTTCTTTCTTTCTTCGTTTTTTTTTTTGTTTGTTTGTTTGTTTTTGTTTTGTCTTTTTGAGACAATCTCACTATGCAGTTCACGCTGGCCTTGAGCTCACTTAGTAGCCCAGGCTGTGCTTGAACTTCCAATGATCCTCCTGCCTCAGCCTCCCGAGTGCTGGAATTACTTTAGGTTTGGCTTTTAGCTCTCATTTCCACACCATGACTAGGGTTGATTTCCTAATCGCAGGGACTGTTTGGGATCTTACATGATATCCCTTTACTGCCTGCTTGCTGAAGGTGTTATAGGCAGCTGAGTTAGTTAAAAATATTATTGGCAGTCAGATAGGGCTGCGCCCTGGAAGGAGCCAACACAAAAGATAAGACACCTGTGGGCCAGACCTCAAGACAAGGGGGCTAACCAGGTGCAGCCGCATACCCCCTGAATGTAAATGTCAGAAATTGATAAAAGTAACAACCACCTTCAAAGAGCCAGGAAGTCACTGGCCTGACCCCCCACAGAAAAAGCCCAGCTCTGCATTCATGCCCACTTGCTACGTGAGTCGCTTCCCCATTTGATCTCAGTCCACTCAGTCTTACCTGGACAATTATGCCTGTAATCTTATTGGTGGACCATGGTGTTGTCCATTTCCCCTACCTTGGACCCGCCTCACCTCATGGTTTTTCCCTATAAAGTCCCTAAAAAAGACAGAGTCGGGGGTAACCCACTCGGGCCCCCCTCCTATCCCCCTCTTGGATAGAAGCTTTCTTTCTCTCAATAAATATCTTCTGCTCTTAACCTCCGTTGTTCCTAAAATTCATTCTTCGATTTTAGAGAACACGAACTCGTCTGATATCAGCCATGTTGGGATATTTATTTTCCTGTATCATTTTGGAGGTCGCCACCGAGATACTTAGATGGAGGTGAGAGTTTGCTTTTCTTTCATAGACTCTGGATTGGGACTCATTTTGGTAACATTTTTATGCTTCAAATTGTTATGCTTTTTGCCTGTTGCTTATAATTGCTTATGCTTTGTCCTTTTACATAGTTTTGTTAATATGTTGATAAATCTAAGTTAGAATATGACAAGGTTATAAGGTTATGAGATTTCTTTAATGAAACGTTTTATTACTGTTTTGTTCTGGTATATATTATGTTTGATGCATTTGAACTAATTACTGAATGTACTGGTTTTCCATGCTTGATGTTGTTCAACTAGGGAGAGTAATGTTAAAATGCTCCTAGTGGATTTTGGTATAAACTGTAAGATGGGTATCTTTAAATCTAGCTCAGACTTAGAAAAAGAACTGTAGCCTGTTCCAACTAAGTTAAGCCCATAGAAGATGAGCGTTTATTAATGCCAAAGACAGGGAAGTCCCCTTAGAGAAAGAGCACATACCCCATCTCTGGGTCAGATGAGATATCAGAATTTTGCCCGTCCAGGAGAACACACATAAAAGCCATGTCCCGGCTTAGTGTTCTGGGCAGGTCTCCCTCGGGAGGCTGAACCTGAGACATAGTGGAGAGAACCGACTTCTGGGTGACACCAGAAGGAGCTATCTCTGAAAGCAGCACACTTCTGGGACCAAAACATATTAGTCTAAGGGAGGATCTCCAACCTTTTCTCTTAGGTCTAGTGTAGATAATCTTGTTCAGGCTTTTAACTATCCCTTATAAAATTTTGACAAACAGTGGTCACTCTGCCAGCTACTTAAAAGCTCTTAGAGCAGCTGCCACTCTTTGAAGCAGAGGACAGGTTTCCCCAGTATCTCTTTGGTGAATCCCCATTAAAGCCACTGGCTGATGGAATGTTGACCAGAGAGACGGCTGGATTCCTTTCTGGAGACTGATCTCTGGTTTGCGGGCCAATAGAAACTGAGAGCTGAGGGGTCATGGCCAGGGCTACTCTCTGGCGGATCCCAAAGTTCCCTTGGTGGAAACTGGCTCCCGACCGCTGAAAAAATCTCCACTTAATCTATCACACCTATTTCTCTCTGCCAGTAGACTAGGAATTCTCCCTAAGTGCTTCAGTCCAGCCACCCTTCAGAAACTAGGCTGAGGCAATTTACAATTTACACTTCACAGGCTAGGAGGGGAACGATTTACATTTGTGCCTTACATATGCTAACTAAGAGTAAAGAGGTTCTTATCAGTCTTCACTACCTTCCCTTTAACAATATTTAAATGTGATTACTAGATGGTAAATTTGTTTAACCTGTGAGCTTCAAAGTTTAAAACATAGTCTTGTCCTGTTGTTAAGAAAGGTTGCCTAGGTGATTAGGTAATGAACCCAGGTGGCTGGAGGCTTTGTCCAGTGCACAGGATAAAACTCCTAGCCAGTTGTTGGTTCTATTTAAGAGGTGATCTCCTTTGCGGCTCGAGAATATCTAAGCACTTCCAACTTGCCTTTTTATGCCTATGTCCAAAAAATAAAAAAGCAATGGTTTATTACAAAGATATGCTTCCTGCTGGGGATATTCCTGTTACCAGGCCAACTGTAACTTAGCTTGTAGGAGTAAATATACAGTTCGTGAGTTTTCTGGGAGGATGAAATTGCGCGTCAGTTCGAGGGTGGATAGGCTGATCGGATTTTGTCCTCTGCTCTCTCCAGGACGGCATCCACCTGCCCTGGAGTGGAATCTACTTAAGGGATGCCTTAAGGGTACAAAGACTAATTAGAGATAGAAAAGAGACATCCGACCTCTCTCTTCTTATCTTTACAGACCACGGGGAACTCACAGAATTGCTTACTCCTCTGGCATGCGCCATTAAGTAATGGAAGATGTTTGATCCTGACTCCTTAAAAAAGAGCCGTTTAATATTTTTCTGCACATGTGCGTGGCCTACTTATCCCCTAGAACCAAAATGGAATACAGAGGAAAGTATTAATTATGATAGTATTTTACAACTAGAAAGATACTGTAAAAAGGAAGGAAAATGGCCTGAAGTGCCGTACGTTCAAATTTTCTTTGGGTTAATAAATAGTCCTTACTTACTTTCAAAATGTAAAAATGAGCCACAGGAAAACAGGACATCTCAGATTTTCAAGGCACCCACTATACCGGAGCCTGAGATTGTTCCTCCCCAGTATTCAGAGTCGGAGGACCAGACAGCTTTAATCAGAGCCTCACCCACCATTCCTAAACCTGAGGTTTCCCCAACTTGCCCTTCTAAGTTAGAGGGTACAGCTTCTAGGCCAGCTGTAATCCAGGCCTCTACAGAACTATACCCTTCCTTAGCTGAGTTTAGACAAGCGCCTCAGGGACAATATCCATTACAAGAGGTAACTGGACAATTTGGAACTGCCAGAGTTCATGTGCCTTTTTCTCTGTGACCTAAAACAAAGTCAGATCCTGGAAAATTTCTAGATGACCCTGATAAGTACATTGAGGTATTTAGAGGCCTCACTCAGACCTATGAGCTAGACTGGAAAGATATAATGTTACTCTTAAATCAAACATTGACCCCTAATGAGAAAGAGGCAGCACTACAGGCTGGTATAGCATTTGGAGATGAATATCATATTATTAATATCAGAAGGCCAGAAGAAAGACAAGAAGGGGAACTACTGGTTCCCACTGGAGCTCAAGCTGTCCCTATCCAGGACCCCTACTGGCCTAGCGACCATATGGGAGACTGGAATAGGAGAGACACTTTTGGACATGTATTCTTGAAGGTCTAAGAAGGATAAGAGCTAAGCCATACAATTATTTTAAACTGTCAACTGTCCAACAAGAAAAAAGGGAACACCCCTCTGCTTTCTTAGATCGCTTACAAGAGGCATTGATAAAGTATACTTCCCTAGATCCTAATTCAATAGAGGAACAAGCTGTTCTTTCCAGGCAGGCGCTTATTCCACTGAGCTATATCCTCAGCCCCTGCCAAGCTGTTCTTAAACATAAGTTCATTGCTCAGTCAGCCCCAGATATTAGAAAAAAGCTACAAAAAAAGGCTTTTGCCCCAGATAGTTCCCTGGATGTGTTAGTAAAGATTGCTTCCTCAGTATTTTATAACCGTGACGAGGAGGAAGCCAAGGAGAGGAAACAAAGAGACCGAGAAAAAGCAGCTGCCTTTGCAGCAGCACTAAGAGAAACAAACCCTAAGTCTGATTCTCGGGGCCCCAAGAAATTGACGACTACCTTGATCTGCTACCGCTGTCAGAAGCCAGGCCGCCTTAAGAGGGACTGTCTTAAAAAGCCCCCTGGGCCATGCCCTGACTGCAAAGGTGACCACTGGAGGTCAGACTGCCCTCTGGAGTGAAGGCCCCAGAGTTCAGACCCATCCTACCAGTTGGTCCAACAAGAATGAGGGGGCCCGGGGCACACTTTGCCCTCTTCCTCTGGCCAGACTCATCTCCGCAGAGGAGCCCCGGGTAATCATGACTATAGAGGGAAAGAAAACCAGCCTATTGCTGGACACTGGCGCAAGTCTCTCGGTCCTTCTTTTCAATCCTGGCCTTCCTTCTAGCCACCATACCTCAGTGAAAGGAATCACTGGAGAGGAGGTAATTCACTATTTTTCACAACCTTTAGGCTGTAACTGGGATGGTTTTCTTTTTTCACATTCCTTTTTGATAATGCCTGAAAGTCCAGTCCCTCTTTTGGGAGAGATATTTTATCTTGTTTAAATACTATAATATATATGCAAAGGGGCTGGGGATATAGCCCAGTGGAATAAGCGCCTGCCTAGCAAGCGCAGGGTCCTGAGTTCAATCCCTAGTACCGCCAAAGAAAAAAAAAACAATATAATATGTATGCATCCAGGTCAGATACACTGTCTTCCCCTTGTGGAGACAGAAATAAATCCTAAAGTATGGGCTACTAAAGACAAAATAGATAGGGCTTTTTTTTTTTTTTTTTGCTGTACTGGGGATCGAAATCAGGACCCTGCGCTTGCTAGGCAGGTGCTTATTCCACTGAGCTATATCCCCAGCCCTAGATAGGGCATTAAAAGCTGCTCCAGTACAGATATATCTCAGAGATTCTACTATTTTCCCTAATCAGAGACAATATTCTTTAAAACCTGAAGTTAAAAAAGGGTTATCGCCTATAATTGATAACCTAAGGACACAAGGTTTACTTAAGCCCTGTAACAGTCCATGCAACACTCCAATTTTGGGAATTCAAAAGCCCAATGGGGAATGGAGATTAGTGCAGGACCTTAGATTGATAAATGAGACAGTAGTGCCAATTCACCCAGTCGTACCTAACCCATATACACTCCTTTCTCAAATTCCAGATGCCAGTTGGTTTTCAGTGTTAGATTTAAAAGATGCTTTCTACTATATTCCTTTACATGGAGATTCCCAGTTTCTCTTTGCTTTTGAAGATCCTCATGACCAGGCCTCTCAACTGACATGGACAGTGCTCCCCCAAGGGTACAGGGATAGTCCGCATCTTTTTGGACAAACACTTTCCCATGACTTGGCATGTTTTGAGTTTTCCCAGGTCACAGTGCTACAATATGTAGATGACATTCTTTTATGTGCCCCCTCAGAAGAGCTCTGTAGCCAAGGCACCTGTGCTTTACTGAACTTCTAGCAAACAGAGGTCATAAGGTTTCCAAGTCTAAGGCACAACTTTGTAGTCTACTGAGGTAAAGTATTTAGGCCTCATCATATCCAAGGGAACCCGAAGGCTGGGAAAGGACAGAATTAAACCAATTCTTTCTTCCCTACAGCGCAAGACCCTAAAACAGCTAAGGGGATTCCTAGGCATTACAGGTTTTTGTCACCTCTGGATACCAGGGTATGGGGAAATTGCAAGACCCCTCTATCAACTTACAAAAAGAGGCTGAAAAGACAGATACTCATATTTTAACCTGGGAACCCGATTCCCAAACAGCATTCCAAAAGCTTAAACAAGCTCTCCTAAATGCCCCAGCCCTAAGCCTCCCCACAGGACATCATTTCAATTTATATGTTGACGAGAGGCAAGGTATGGCTTTGGGAGTACTTACCCAGGATCAGGGACCTACTCAACAACCTGTAGGGTACCTGAGTCATGAATTAGACATAGTAGCAAAGGGATGGCCTTCTTGCCTTAGAGCTATGGCAGCTATAGCTATCTTAATGCCTGAAGCATCCAAGCTAACTTTAGGCAAAGATCTCACTGTATATATGCCTCACAATGTGGCAGGACTCTTTCGTCCAAAGGGAGCCTCCGGCTATCAGACAACCGACTTCTTAAATACCAGGCTCTGCTTCTAGAAGGATCAGCCATTCAAATAAAAGCATGCTTCTCCTTAAACCCTGCTCCGGAAAAGGAGAAAATTGAGGCTGACAGACATGACTGTGAACAGATGCCTATAAACTATACTGTTAATGACCCTGGGCATAATCGAGTCTTTTTCCCACAAAGTCACTGAAGCCTCTCTACTGGCACTAATAAGGCCCCTATTAAATAAAAGTAAGGGTCCTACCCTGAGGGCCAACAATCATAGATATCAGGATGGTTATTTTCAAACATGGGATGATTACATATGGTTAACTCCCACTATAGGTCATCTCAGTAGAAAGGCCCCATTATGTTGGGAAGAAAAACATCATTCCTATTCTCATTGGCCTAACTCCACTAAATATTTGGGGTGGACAGCCCCTGAACAATGTATACATATAATAACTTTACAGGCTAAAGACTGGTTTGCAACAGATTGGCTTACTCGCCCTGGAATTAGATGGGAAGCCCCCAGTGGCACTCATTGGTCTTATGGGACCAATTTGTGGCCCTGGCTACCCCCTGGATGGATAGAAAGATGCACGTTAGGATTTGCCTGGTTACAAGGCAGGAGTGTCAAAACTATCGACAAACCTGCTAATTTACCCCGCTTACAGCACCGATGGTCCAGGAGCGTGTTTCACTGGTATGATCACTTGGCCTCTGTCTTTATCCCTTCCCTAGGGTTAGAAGACGTCATGCAGCACATCGAGGCCTTAACTAACTATACTCAGTGGGCCTTAAGTGACCGCAGCTGGTCTCTCTCTCCTAAATAAAAAAGTAAAATTAGTGAAGAAAGCTGTCCTCCAAAATCGGATGGCATTAGACATTCTAACAGCAGCACAAGGGGGTACCTGTGCAATTATAAAAACTGAATGTTGTGTGTACATTCCTGATCCCTCTGCTAATGTCTCAACAGCTATTCAAGATATCAGGCAACAGATCAATGATATGTCAGATTCTAAAAATCCCTGGAACTTATCCTCTATATGGGAGGTCATCACTGGTTCCTCTTGGTGGAAAACTTTGTTGACTATATTAATAATAATCTTATTGATCTTATTATTTGGCCCATGCATACTTAATTGGTTCTTTGCCTTTGTCTCCTCCAGATTTAAAGCTATACACCTACCCAAGATGAAAACGCCTGGTGTCTATCGAGGGCCTTTAGATAGACCCTCTGGAGAGCATCTCTGACTGCTGATCAACAACTACGACCCCTTTCAGCCTGAAGAAGCCAGAGCGGTCATCGCCCATTACTCCCTCACAGCAGTCGGGTTACTTCTTCAGAGGGGGGAATGTTATAGGCAGCTGAGTTAGTTAAAAATATTATAGGCAGTCAGACAGGGCTGCGCCCTGGAAGGAGCCAACACAAAAGATAAGACACCTGTGGGCCAGACCTCAAGACAAGGGGGGCTAACCAGGTGCAGCCGCATACCCCCTGAATGTAAATGTCAGAAACTGATAAAAGTAACAACCACCTTCAAAGTGCCAGGAAGTTACTGGCCTGACCCCCCACAGAAAAAGCCCAGCTCTGCATTCATGCCC